>VDFB02326598.1:0-42577 GCA_007258455.2 Sequoia sempervirens
ATAAATGAGGTATTGCACGTGAAGTTTAAGATTCTTACAATGTTCTATATCATGTCTATTTTGTTAATGAAAATGACAATAGGAGTTTGATCTAAACTTCAGGCGTAAAGGATTATTAGGATTGGGAGTTTTAAATGAGGAAAGGTGATCATTTTTTGTTCTAAGAGTTGTAACATTGTGTTATGAAGGGTATTGGATAAGGAAGTATATTGTCTATCTGAATCCCCAAATGTGAAAAGAGTTATCTTCTTTATAATAGCCACTTGGGTATCAACATATTTAATTGGTTGAGGGAGATTTAGTTAAAGGAATTCTTTAGTCAATTTTCTAGAGGGTTGATAATTGTTTTTGTTTGTGGATTCAGATTTCTTAGGTTAGCTAGAGGTGGGTCTTGTTACATGAATACTAACCAAGTTTTCATAATCACAAAGGGTAGTACACAAGTGTATAAAGGAAGGAAACTTCATCATGCCAAGATTATCTTCTATCTTAGTTTGGAAGTTCTCAATCAACATCTGTTGAAGGTGAGGGTCGGGAATCTTTACATTTGTTTGGGAATAAAGCATTTGGTAGCATGAAATAAAGTCAATAACCTTTTCATCATTCTTTTGCTTACATCTCAAAAAATCAAGTAAGGTCATCTTATGGGTCATATGAACTTGGAAATGGTTGATAAAGGCCTCAACACGTTCATTGAATGAATAAATTGAGTTGTTCGACAACGAGAGAAACCATTATAAAGTGGTATCTTTCAAGAACCTAGGGAAAAGCTTATCCAAGAGCTTACCCTCCAGGATAAAATCACTACATAAGGCGGTATAGTGGAAACATGGTTAGAAGGATATCCTTTCTCTCCATATTTCTCAAATCTAGGAATCTCTATATCTTGTGGTATCAACGTTCTCAATATCTCCAAGGATAGGTGATTGACATAGTATGAAGTTTAGCCATGTTTTAATTTTGGTTTATGGTGGAAGTTTTCTTTTGAAGGGGTGAAACATTATGGAAAATTTGGTTAAGGATGGCATCATTGGTTGTATTTTGAGATGGTGGTGAATATGGTGGAGATGTATATGTGTTTGAGGGAGCAATGAATGGAATAATTTCGGGAGGTAAATTGGTAGGATATGTGATATGAGATGCCACAAAGGTACTAGTATTGCTAGTGGAAATAACCATGGTAGGAATCACATTAGTAGTAGGTTACATTGATGTTGTAACTTGAGGGTTGGTATAGGTAGGAATAGAGGCAATAGTTGTAGGAGGAGGAATTTGAGTTTTTCCTTGACTTTGAGCATTAATCAAATTTTGAGCACAACTAGTAAGTTTTCCAAAAATCTGAGCTAGGTTATGTGCCAGTTCTATTCCTTCTTCACTTTCAATCATGCGGTGTATGTTATTTATGGTAGGAATAGTAGTGTTGGAAATTTCTTAAGTACTCACTTGATGTTGTAGGTTTCTTAACTCTTCATGGATTTGGATTATGTTTTCTTGAAGAACACTAGCAACCATTTTTTCAACACTTGTCACACTACTTGAAGGTAAAGAGTTGTTATGGGTATGTTTTGTACCTACATGCACTTTCAATAATGCAAAGTTTAGAATCCCTAAATGAAAATTAACTAATGTAAGACCTAATGCAAAGTTAATGTTAGCTAGATCTAGGACTATGATGCACTCCAAATCATAAATAAGGTGTCCAAAGGATAGGTTCACCAAAATGGACACAAAGGAAATAGGGGGATATGCAATGGGAATGGATGGGTACTACCTATCTCCTATTTCACACTAGTTCATTCAAGGAAACCCTAGAAGAAACAACCTAATGATTGAATTGAGAGAAGGGGTTGTTACAAGGCCTCCTTGTGTTTGATGAAATAAAAAACAAAGGTTCACCACTAAGGAAATGATTAGAAAGACAAGAAGAGAAGAGTAACATGCAAAACCTAACTATCTAATCTAGGAAATGAAACTTCAAATCAAAGTAATGAACTAAGAATGAACAAAGGTTCACCTAGAAAATTGGAGATGCTTAGAATAAGGTCTGCAATACTGAAATTATGAATTTTAATGTGCATTCAGACTCATATGCTAGATTGGGAAATTTAGTCCCAATTTAGGGTTTTAGGTTGGATCTAGAATCTACAACTGGTAAGCCAAGATCTACAGGAAATATCTGAAAACTAGTATGATGGGACTCATATGCCATAAGTGGAAATTTAGTCTGAATATCAGGGTTGATATGAAACTCTAATATCCTCTAATGATCTTTTGTAGCTTCTCTCCCTTTTGATCTCTGAGTCTGAAACTTTAAATTCTTTCCTATAGGTGACCTACCATGAAGATGACAACTTCTTAACAACTTTGACAACTTTCTTCAATATTGAAATAGTCTTCAAAGGATCTTCAAACTCAAAAGACCTAGATTTACAATCACACATATAGAGAGATAAAAAATGTTTTTTTTTTAGTGGATAGGGGTTTTCCTTGGCCAAACCCTATTTTGGTAATCAAACCTTGAAATGAAATAAAATAGAATGGCTTAATGATGAATGAACAATATGTTACATGTTGCAAGTAGCCAAACCCTTGTAACAAAGGCTACAAACTTATGTGAAATGGATCCAATCAATGTAGATCTTGATTCTTGATTGAATGTTATGGATCTTGACTTGAATTCTTGCTTGAATCATAAGAAACCTACATAAAAAATGTTAGCTCAAAAACACACATGATGCATGAAGACTTTGACATGATTCTTGATTCTTGAATTGATGCTCCAAATACTTGATAATCAGATCTTAAATGTTCTTGAATTCTCTTGTTATCATAGATTTTCTATAATGATTGAATAATTGAATTGATAGCTTGATATCATGAATGCTTAGTTAAAAATATGTGAAATAAGCTTGTATTTATACTTTTTTGTGCCAAATTTCCTAAAATTAAAACACTAGAAGCCAACATCAGATCTAGGATAATAACATCCTACCAAGAATTGAATTCAAAATAAGTCTAAGCTAAGGTAGAGATCATACACTAGTTGGGTCATATTAGTCCCAATAGCCTAGGCTTGAGACACAAATTTCAAGAAATGTGAAGTTCTATGCCAAATTTAGGTTTATGACCTAAAAATTAGGTGGGACCCATACACCCAAGGTGGTGTATGAGTCCCATATCATTAAATCTGAGACACACAACCCAAAAACATTAAATTATGATTGGTCATTAGATATATGTCAGGATTATCTGTTGAAAGATGCATTAAATAAGACTTGTGGATGCAAAATAGGACCAAATAAGGTATAAAGAAGCCCATTTTTAGTAGGTGGCTCCAAAACAAGTGTGAAAATGTAAAGGGATACATTTTTATACACTATCGACACTCTTTTTTTTGGGTATGCAAGTCTTGAAAAAGCTAAGGTTATAAATAAGGTAATTACATTGTACTCTTTGTATTTGGGGAAAGCTTTTAATAAAGTGAAGTCAAAAATGTTATTTTGAATATTGATCCATTATTTAAAGATTAGTTACCAATGTTTTGGGGTTTCAACTTGAATTACTACCTTTCGAGTATCTTGGTATACCATTATTTTCTAGTAAAAGATAAGCATAAATTTTGGGACAAAATCATTGCTTGTACCTAAAAAAAAAAAATGTTGTGGAGATGTAATTGGATTACATTTACTTGTAAGTTAAATATGCTAAAGGTGTTTTGCATTCCTTTCGAATTTATCTCATGTCTGTGTTGAAATTTCCAAAAGGGAAAGGGGTAGATCTTTACAAGGTGTTAAGGGAATTTTTATGGGTAGATAATGTAAAGGAAAAAATAAAATTTCCATTGGTGGCTTGGGAGAATGTTTGCACACCCAATAGATGGAGAGTGCTAGTTTGAGAGACTTGTTTCTTCAAAATAAAGATCTTGGGGCTCAATTAATTTGGAAGGTATATGCCAAGTTGGAAATAAAATGGTCTCAAATTATGAGATATAAGTATTTCCTTAGAAAGAGAAAGTATTTTCACTCAAAAAAATTCTTCCTTTTGGTTCCAAAATTTGGAACTTCATTTCTTCTTGGAGATTGATAATTCTTCCATAAGTTTCTTTGGTTATAAATAATGGGGAAAAGGCTAAGTTTTCGGAAGATGCTTTGAATGGGTATAAACCTATCTTGAATGTTGGTAATCGGAAGCACATTGAGATTATTCTAAAAAAAATTATGGGGAATAAGGTAAAATATCATGTGGAGGTGGATTCTCGAAAACCTCCTTTCATTGTGAGATGGAAATATATTGATTTTTTTTCCTTTTACTTCTCAATTGAAACATTCTCTTTAAGGATGAGTTAAATGAAATACATGCTTTATATTCTAATATAGAAGATGAAATAATCTATTTGAAATAAATGTGAGGAAATTGCAATGCTAAAGATGGTTATAACTTTGTTATTTCATTGAAATAGAAGGAATCAAGGCCTATTAATTTGTGTTGTGGTTCAATTCTTTTTCTTAAAGTTGGGGCTTTTTCATGGTTATCTCTAATAAATAGAATTATAACTAACATAAGATTAGATAGATTGGGCATAAACCCTTTGTTTCCCTATGTCTTATGTGGCAAGGCATATGAAATTTCATATTATTCACTCATATTATGTGATTTTTCTTATGAGTGTTGGTCTTGGCTATAAAATATGCTTGATTAGTTTGGGCCTCTTTAGGGGTCTATTTTAAACATTTTCAAAGTTGACCTTCACTTTTTAAAATTTATACATATACTTATATTTGGGATTGAATCCACTCTATTTTAATTTGGCAAATTTGGTTAGAGAGAAAGAATATATTTTTTTAGAAAAAAGGTTTCTAATATAAGACATATTATTCAAAGTATTGAGATCTCCATTTTAGAGGTAACTACATGTCAAATATACTAATAAATTCAAAGAGCATGAAGTATTTTTCTGAATGGGATGTCTTTATACAAAAGAATTGGATATTGTTAAAATCCCTTCCTGTAAAGGGATCTATTCAAGTAATTGGTCCTACCATAAATATGAAATTTATGAAATAGTTGCCTCCTCTAGTTAGAATCCTCTAGTTAGAATGGTGGAGTTAAATTTTGATGGTTCTTCTAGACGAAACCTAGGGAAATCGGGTGCATGTATGGTCTTGAGATATTATGAAGGCCATGTTATTGGAGAAGCATGTAAGTTATTAGTGGATGGTTCAAACGATGTGGCAAAATTGTTACTTGATCTAAAATTGGCCTTAAAATATAAGATGATATTGAGGGTGATTCAATGGTGGTGGTGAATGCTTTGGCATAGGTCTCTAAACATTGTCATCTAAACCATTTTTTTTTTTGGCTACATTTTATCACTTCTTCATAATTTTCCTTCCTTTGAAGTAATGGATTGTTACAAAGAAGTTAATTGATTAGAAGATGATCTAGGTAATAGGGTGATTAATTATTCTCCACCGTATACTAAATTTTCATATGGAAATATTCATTTTCTGTCATGATCCCTCCTACCTATGGTCATGTGTATTGTAAATCAGTACTTTCGACTTTTTTCTTCGGTCTTTTTTAGCAGCCCATAAGCGCTTCTTCACTTGTAGATGATTGTAAAAGAGATCTGATGACTTTCGATGGTTCAATCAGGTAATTCAATATAGCTTTCACTACTACATTGAGGGGCTCTTTAAGATGATAATTTAAGACAAAATACTAATTTTGTCTTAAATATATTTAAGTTATATTTATTTATTTATTTTGGTTTAACTTAAGACAATAGAAATTAAATATATTTAAGTTTTTTTTTTTAATTTTACATTGTCTCAAATTAAGACAATAGAAATTAAATATATTTAAGTTTTATTTTTTATTTTACATTGTCTCAAATTAAGACAATAGAAATGAAATATATTTAAGTTTTATTTTTTATTTTACATTGTCTCTCACTATTTTTTTTCTTTTGTGTTTTTATTTATTTATTTGGCATTTCGTGATAAAGAGAATATGCCACGTGCCTATTTCGATTATCAATGCTCTGTGTTATTTCTTTTAGTTTAATTTATTCTTAATAATTTTTAAAGTTAAAAAAATATTTGAGTAGTTATTAGAGTTTTTTTATTGTAGGTTTTAGTAAATTTATATTTATATTAAATATTTATATTTAAATTTTTTTAATATACATTTTAAATTAAATCACATAAAATTTATTAAAATTAAATCAAATCAAATCAAAATTATCTATATTTAAATTAGAAATTGATTTTTTACCTTTCATTTTATTTTTTAGTTTTTTAAGTTTAATCTTACTTGTAATTTTTAATATAAAAGTTAAAATTTTAGTTTTAACAGTTTTAATATAGTTTATTTTTAGTTTTACTATTTTATTTGAAGTACAATTTTACTTTCAAATTAATGTTACTATTGTTTGCAATATATTAATTATATTTTTTAAGTACATTTTTTTAAATTTTAATTCTATTATTTAATTATTTATTCTCAATAAGTTTATTATTTATTATTTTTTTAAAATTATTTGTTTAAATGGATATTTTAATTTTGCATTTCCTTTATAGTATGATTTAACTTTGAAATTTATTTTACATATTTACTTATATTTATGAAATTACAAACTACAATTAAAAGTTATTAGAAATAATTTAATTTATAATTATTCATGTTATTAAATTTTAATTATTTTAAAATTATTTGTTTAAATGGATATTGTAATTTTTCATTTCCTTTGTAGTATGATTTAACTTTGAAATTTATTTTACATATTTATTTATGCTTATGAAATTACAAATTATAATTAAAAGTTATTAGAAATAATTTAATTTATAATTATTCATTTTATTTTTATCCTAATTTATATAATAAAATAAATTTCAAACTTAAAATGTAAATTAAACGTTATTGAGAGAGAGGGAGACTAACTTTTGATTAGTCGATTCATGCCTACAATCCAAGGATTACATGTGTCCCTAGGGAGTTATGCTCAACGTACCACATGTGTCATTTGATTAAGGATATGATAATTCACCTTTCAAACCTCTTTAGAGTACCCATTGCACACTTAAGGAAGATAGAGAAGATATAAAGAGGAAAAGGGAGAAAAAGAGAAAGAAAGGAAGACAGAGAGAGAGAGGGGGGGGCAAAGATAAAAATGGATGGATAGAGATAGGGAGAGGGAGATACAAAAAGAGAAAAGAGAGAAAAAAAGATAGAGAGAAAGATAAATACAGATCTACGGAGAGATAAAGAGGGAGACAGAGAGATATAGAGAGATAGAAGAGAGATAGAGATATAGAGATAGAGATAGAGGTAGAGATACACTAGAGGAATAAATAGGGAGAGAGAGAGGGGGAGAGAAAGATAGAGATAGTGAGAGAGAGAGAGAGAGATAGAGAATATAAGAGACATAGATAGATATAAAGTACCATAGGGAGAGATAAAGAGGGAGACAAAGAGATATAGAGATATAGAAGAGAGATATAGATAGAGAGATAGAGATAGAGGTAGAGATATAGAGGAATAAATAGAGAGAGAGAGAGAGAGAGAGAGAGAGAGAATATAGGAGACATAGATAGATATAAAGTATCATAGGGAGAGAGATAAAGAGATAGATAAAGAGAAATAGGAGACAAAGATATATAGAAGTAGAGAGAGGGGGAGATAAATAGGGACAATAAAGGAGTAAGGTAGAGAGATAGGGAGAGAGAGGAAGAGAGAATGTAAGAGAAATATATAGAGAAATATGAGAGAGATACAAAGAGAGAAATTGAGAGATAATGAGGAACATAGAGATTGAGAGGGAGACATAGATAGAAGGAGTGTCTCTCTCTTTCTCTTCCCATCTTTATACATATATCTCCTCATCTCTACCTCTCTTTATATATAACTCCCTATCTCTATCTTTCTATCCTTCCAATGCTCCCTCTCTCATTCTCTCCCTCTTCCCTTTCCTCTCTCCTTCCATCTCTCTTTCTCTCTCTTCCCCCTCCATTTTTCCCACTACCTATCTCTCTATCTCTCCCTCTTTTGAGATCTCTCTCTCCCTATCACTTCCTCTTTCTATATCTCTATTTTATCTCTATCCTCTCTCCATTTCTCTCCCTCTCTCCCTATATATATCCCTTTGTCTCTATCTTCATATATCTCTCTCTCTCACACACACATACACACTCCATTTCTCCCTCCTTATCTTTATCTCTCTCTCCCCCTCTCTATTTATCTCTTTATTACTTATCTTTATCATAGGTTATCTCTCACTCTTTCCTTCTCTACATATCCCTCTCTCTACCTCTATATATATGAATTCTTATATATTTATCTTTCTATCTCTCCATCCCCCTCTCATTGTCTCCCTCTTAATATCTCTATTTCTCCCTCTCCATCCCTCTCTCAACCCCTTTATCTTTCCTAAGTTATATCTATCTCTATCTCTCCTTCTTTCTATCCCTATCCCCCCCCTCTCTCTCTATTACTCCCTCTTCTATATCTCTTTACATTTTTCTCCTCTCTATTTCTCTACCTCCCTCTCCTTCCCTCTCTATCTATTTATAAAAATCTCCCTCTCTATCTCTCTCCATATATCTTTCTCACTCACACACACACACACACACACACACACACACACACACACACACACACACACACACACACACACTCCCTATTCCTCCCTCACTATATCTAACAATCCAAGGATTATATGTGTCCCTAGGGAGTTATGCTCAGGGTACCACATGTGTCATTTGATTAAGGATATGATAATTCACCTTTCAAACCTCTTTAGTGTATTCATTGCACACTTAAGGAAGATAGAGAAGATATAAAGAGGAAAAGGGAGAAAAAGAGAAAGAAAGGAAGAGAGAGAGAGAGAGGGGGGGTAAAGATAAAAATGGACATGGATATAGATAGGGAGAGGGAGATAAAAAAGAGAAAAGAGAGAAAAAAAGATAGAGAGAAAGATAAATAGAGATCTATGGAGAGATAAAGAGGGAGACAAAGAGATATAGAGAGATAGAAGAGAAGATAGAGATATAGAGATAGAGATAGAGGTAGAGATATACTAGAGGAATAAATAGGGAGAGAGAGAAGGGGAGAGAAAGATAGAGATAGTGAGAGAGAGAGAGAATATAAGAGACATAGATAGATATAAAGTACCATAGGGAGAGATTAGATAAAGAGATAGATAAAGAGAAATAGGAGACAAAGATATATATAAGTAGAGAGAGGGGGAGATAAATAGGGACAATAAAGGAGTATGGTAGAGAGATAGGGAGAGAGAGGAAGAGAGAACATAAGAAAAACATAAAGAGAAATATGAGAGAGATACAAAGAGAGAAATTGAGAGATAATGAGAGACATAAAGATTGAGAGGGAGACATAGATAGAAAGAGTGTTTCTCTCTTTCTCTTCCCATCTTTATACATATATCTCCTCATCTCTACCTCTCTTTATATATAACTCCCTATCTCTATCTTTCTATCCTTCCAATGCTCCCTCTCTCATTCTCTCCCTCTTCCCTTTCCTCTCTCCTTCCATCTCTCTTTCTCTCTCTTCCCCCTCCATTTTTCCCACTACCTATCTCTCTATCTCTCCCTCTTTTGAGATCTCTATCTCTCCCTATCACTTCCTCTTTCTATATCTCTATTTTATCTCTATCCTCTCTCCATTGAATCTCTCCCTCTCTCCCTAAATATATCCATTTGTCTCTATCTTCATATATATCTATCTCTCACACACACACATACACACTCCATTTCTCCCTCCTTATCTTTATCTCTCTCTCCCCCTCTCTATTTATCTCTTTATTACTTATCTTTATCACATGTTATCTCTCACTCTTTCCTTCTCTACATATCCCTCTCTCTACCTCTATATATATGAATTCTTATATATTTATCTTTCTATCTCTCCATCCCCCTCTCATTTTCTCCCTCTTAATATCTCTATTTCTCCCTCTCCATCCCTCTCTCAACCCCTTTATTTTTCCTAAGTTATATCTATCTCTATCTCTCCTTCTTTCTATCCCTATCTCCCCCCACTCTCTCTCTATTACTCCTTCTTCTATATCTCTTTACATTTTTCTCCTCTCTATTTCTCTACCTCCCTCTCCTTCCCTCTCTATCTATTTATACAAATCTCCCTCTCTATCTCTTTCCATATATATTTCTCTCTCTCTCACACACACACACACACACAAACACACACACACACACACAAACACACACACACACTATTCCTCCCTCACTATATCTAACAATCCAAGGATTACATGTGTCCCTAGGGAGTTATGCTCAGGGTACCACATGTGTCATTTGATTAAGGATATGATAATACACCTTTCAAACCTCTTTAGTGTACCCATTGCACACTTAAGGAAGATAGAGAAGATATAAAGAGGAAAAGGGAGAAAAAGAGAAAGAAAGGAAGAGAGAGAGAGGGGGGGTAAAGATAAAAATGGACATGGATATAGATAGGGAGAGTGAGATACAAAAAGAGAAAAGAGAGAAAAAAAGATAGAGAGAAAGATAAATAGAGATCTATGGAGAGATAAAGAGGGAGACAAAGAGATATAGAGAGATAGAAGAGAGATAGAGATATAGAGATAGAGATAGAGGTAGAGATATACTAGAGGAATAAATAGGGAGAGAGAGGGGGAGAGAAAGATAGAGATAGTGAGAGAGAGAGAGAGAGAATATAAGAGACATAGATAGATATAAAGTACCATAGGGAGAGATCAGATAAAGAGATAGATAAAGAGAAATAGGAGACAAAGATATATAGAAGTAGAGAGAGGGGGAGATAAATAGGGACAATAAAGGAGTAAGGTAGAGAGATAGGGAGAGAGAGGAAGAGAGAACGTAAGAAAAATATAAAGAGAAATATGAGAGAGATACAAAGAGAGAAATTGAGAGATAATGAGAAACATAGAGATTGAGAGGGAGACATAGATAGAAAGAGTGTCTCTCTCTTTCTCTTCCCATCTTTATACATATATCTCCTCATCTCTACCTCTCTTTATATATAACTCCCTATCTCTATCTTTCTATCCTTCCAATGCTCCCTCTCTCATTCGCTCCCTCTTCCCTTTCCTCTCTCCTTCCATCTCTCTTTCTCTCTCTTCCCCCTCCATTTTTCCCACTACCTATCTCTCTATCTCTCCCTCTTTTGAGATCTCTATCTCTCCCTATCACTTCCTCTTTCTATATCTCTATTTTATCTCTATCCTCTCTCCATTGAATCTCTCCCTCTCTCCCTAAATATATCCCTTTGTCTCTATCTTCATATTTATATCTCTCTCACACACACATACACACTCCATTTCTCCCTCCTTATCTTTATCTCTCTCTTCCCCTCTCTATTTATCTCTTTATTACTTATTTTTATCACAGGTTATCTCTCACTCTTTCCTTCTCTACATATCCCTCTCTCTACCTCTATATACATGAATTCTTATATATTTATCTTTCTATCTCTCCATCCCCATCTCATTGTTTCCCTCTTAATATCTCTATTTCTCCCTCTCCATCCCTCTCTCAACCCCTTTATCTTTCCTAAGTTATATCTATCTCTATCTCTCCTTCTTTCTATCCCTATCTCCCCCCCTCTCTCTCTATTACTCCCTCTTCTATATCTTTTTACATTTTTCTCCTCTGTATTTCTCTACCTCCCTCTCCTTCCCTCTCTATCTATTTATACAAATCTCCCTCTCTATCTCTCTCCATATATCTTTCTCACTCACACACACACACACACACACACACACACACACACACACACACTCCCTATTCCTCCCTCACTATATTTAACAATCCAAGGATTACATGTGTCCCTAGGGAGTTATGCTTAGGGTACCACATGTGTAATTTGATTAAGGATATGATAATTCACCTTTCAAACCTCTTTAGTGTACCCATTGCACACTTAAGGAAGATAGAGAAGATATAAAGAGGAAAAGGGAGAAAAAGAAAAAGAAAGGAAGAGAGAGAGAGGGGGGGTAAAGATAAAAATGGACATGGATATAGATAGGGAGAGGGAGATACAAAAGGAGAAAAGAGAGAAAAAAAGATAGAGAGAAAGATAAATAGAGATCTATGGAGAGATAAAGAGGGAGACAAAGAGATATAGAGAGATAGAAGAGAGATAGAGATATAGAGATAGAGATAGAGGTAGAGATATACTAGAGGAATAAATAGGGAGAGAGAGAAGAGATAGAGATAATTAGGAGAAGATAAGAGAGAGAATAAGAGACATAGATGGATATAAAAGTCACAAGTAGAATCAGGATAAAAGGATAGATAAAAGAATAGGAGACAAGAGATATATAGAAGTAGAGAGGAGATAGATAGGGACAATAGGAATTAAAGGTGAGAGATGGGGAGGAGGAGAGACATGAGAAAATATAAAGAGAATATGGGAGAGATACAAAGGAGGTGGGGATATTAGAGCATAGGATTGAGAGGGACATGGATAGAAAGAGTGTCTCTCTCTTTCTCTTCCCATCTTTATACATATATCTCCTCATCTCTACCTCTCTTTATATATAGCTCCCTATCTCTATCTTTCTATCCTTCCAATGCTCCCTCTCTCATTCTCTCCCTCTTCCCTTTCCTCTCTCCTTCCATCTCTCTTTCTCTCTCTTCCCCCTCCATTTTTTCCACTACCTATCTCTCTATCTCCCCCTCTTTTGAGATCTCTATCTCTCCCTATCACTTCCTCTTTCTATATCTCTATTTTATCTCTATCCTCTCTCCATTTAATCTCTCCCTCTCTCCCTAAATATATCCCTTTGTCTCTATCTTCATATATATCTCTCTCTCTCACACACACACATACAAACTCCATTTCTCCCTCCTTATCTTTATCTCTCTCCCCCCCTCTCTATTTATCTCTTCATCTCTTTATTACTTATCTTTATCACAAGTTATCTCTCACTCTTTCCTTCTCTACATATCCCTCTCTCTACCTCTCTATATATAACTTCTTATATATTTATCTTTCTATCTCTCCATCGCCCTCTCATTGTCTCCCTCTTAATATCTCTATTTCTCCCTCTCCATCTCTCTCTCAACCCCTATATCTTTCATAAGTTATATCTATCTCTATCTCTCCTTCTTTCTATCCCTATCTCTCCCTCTTTCTATCCCTGTCTCCCCCCCCTCTATCTCTCTATTACTCCCTCTTCTATATCTCTTTACTTTTTTCTCCTCTCTATTTCTCTCCCTCCCTCTCCTTCCCTCTCTATCTCTCTCCATATATCTTTCTCACTCCTCCTGACACACACACACTGCACACACACACACAGAGCATCCCTATTCCTCCCCTCACTGCCATCTAATATGATCAAAGTTATGTATCCCTCTTAATTACTAATTGCTCCACCAAGGTGCAATTGCTAGTTCAAGTTTGTTTTTGCTTTCACATTTGTCTCTATCTCTCTCTATATATAACTTCCTATGCCTATCTTTATATTTCTATTTATCCATCTCTCTCCTCTCCAGACCCCTCTCCATCTCCATCCCCATATCTATCTTCCTCTTTACCTCTCTCTCACTCTTCCCCCCTTTATATATCCCTACATATCCCTTTCTCTACCTCTATATATATAACTTATTATATATTTATCTTTCTATATCTCCATCCCCCTCTCATTGTCTCCCTCTTTATATCTCTATTTCTCCGTCTCCATCTCTCTCTCAACCCCTCTATCTTTCCTAAGTTATATCTATCTCTATCTCTCCTTCTTTCTATCCCCATCTCTTCCTCTTTCTATCCCTGTCTCCTCCCCCTCTCTCTCTATTACTCCCTCTTCTATATCTCTTTACTTTTTTCTCCTCTACCTATCTCCCTCTCTTTCTCTCCCTCCCTCTCTTTATATTTCTATTTATCCCTCTCTCTCCTCTCCATACCCCTCTCCATCTCCATCCCCATATCTATCTTCCTCTTTACCTCTCTCTAACTCTTCCCCCCTTTATATCTCCCTCTTTCTATCCATATCTCTCCCTCTATCTCCCTCTCTCCCTATGAAAAACATAACATGAGCCTACTACTAATGAAGCATGATTATCTTCTTGATTCAAAGGTTTTGTTTCTTTCATGTTTGGATACTTGTAAGTGGATGCATATTTCATTTGAAGCTATCACCTCTCCATTGAGACCTTTGTTGCACAAACAAAATCATTTCCAAAATGGCCTACCAATTGATCTCTTGCATTGCATAGATGTATGCAAAATATAGACATAAATTTTTTGTAATGGATATTCTAGACCTCTTCGGCGTACCTATTGCACACCAAGGTGCAATTGCTAGTTAAGTTTTATTTTTTTACTTTACATTGTCTCAAATTAAAATAGAAAAAATACCTACCTTTTCCAAAAAAATATTAATTATTTCCCACATATGGCTTTTCCCTCGAACAAAACTGTTGTTTTCGCAGCTTTTTGATCGCTCTATGAGTTGGCTCTCCTGTTTGCTGCTATGACGTCGGACTCGGATGGAGTTTCTTTAGGCGGGAAGGGTTACAATGGGTGTGGCAGGAGGAAGCTTATAAGAATGCAGGGTGTGGCAGGAAGTGATGATTGCAGTATTGTGTTTTTGCTAGATTTGCAGAAAATATTATGCCCTAGCTGCCATTTTCTTCATCCTGTGGGCTGTAGTTTTCTTCAACCTGTGGGTCGTCTCCAAGTAAATAGGTAAAATTTTAAAAAACCTCAGATCTTGTCAAAATTCCTTACTCCCCTGCCTATGTATGTCTAAGTTTTGAGCAAATTCTATCTGGGTTATGAGAAAATTCTATCACATTAACTCTTACATACTATGTTTGTTCGAATAGTTTTTCATTCTTTATCCACTCTTTTACGTTATAAAATCATATTGCTGTCCTAATAGTATCCTAAAAGCTCGACAAATTCTGGATGTCCTGGCCTGACATATTAAAATTATAGTATTTACAGCTTTTGCATTGCGTGAAGGTCATTTTTCTCCATGATAGAAAGTGAAATTTACGTGCTTGGCAATGAGTAATCGCACAAAACAACCGTTCCTTACATGCCTAGTTCACATCAAAGTGTATCGTGATTTAAGCTTTACGAACTCAATATTTCTCGAATACACAAAATTTACTCAGCAATGTTCTCCTGTTAATTTAAGGCATTTAGTTTTATGAATATTATATATAATATTTTATAGTTCATCTTAGTAACACGAAGTGGTTCTATACAATTGTGTTAAGAGCTTTTAATATTAATGTTTTGGTTCAGGTGACCAATTATTAGGATGGGAGAAAATTAGTGATAGATTAAATGCAAAGTTATTAGAAAAGGGAAGAAGAAATGAGGTACCCAAAAAAATTAAGCCTTCAGTTTTTCAATATTCTATATCTTAATGATTGATAGTGTTGGTGTGAACAAGATAAATAATGTAACTGAAGAAATATAAAATAACAATAAAAGTGAAATGATGATGTATAGATCATTCAGAAAATGCACATTTCATAATGGAGGATATATAAAACTTAAAATGTCTCCATTACATTGAGATTTTTATTATGTTTTAAGAATACATTGTTGTATATATAGATTTGAGAATCTCACTGAAATATGCAACTACCTATAACAAATATCTAACTATATAAACTAATGTTCATTACCCTTCATTCTCCTTGATCCAAAACATAAAAAAAATTATCACTATTCTATCATTTCTCCCACATAATGAAGATTTGACCAAAATACCCAAATTCAATCCCTATTCCTGTTCCTGCAGATTTCGTGAGGTGAGGAAAAAGTTCAGGGCCATCTCTTTGAACAACATCTACTGCTGCCTTATAGGCAGCACTAAGAGGGTTTCCCGGCTTGAGTGCACTTATTGCTGCTTCCTGTGCCTTCAACAAAACCTTGTAGGCCTTACCCTGAACATCTTTGGCATCTATCAAATAAGTCCTTGCCACATTTGAGCAATAACTATTATATCTGGATCCAATTGCACAAATGATAACACCAGTGGCATCATAGTAAAGATAATCATCATTGCTAACAACACCAGGCCTTAAATCAAACTCTCCCCCACTCTGAAAAATAGGGGAGTAGCAAATATCAACATTATCAGCCTTCAACTTTACTTTGGCTTTCTGTGGATCAAGAATGGCCTTCTCCGTATCATCCATCAGATCAGAATGGGTAACCTTCTTCTCCTCATCTATAACAACCTCCAGTCTTGGCAAGACAACATTTTTCAGAACAGATGCACTCAAAAAGGCAGCCTTTTTAATGTTGGTGAGTTCTGGCTCATCTTTAACAGCAAAGATCTCAGAAAATCCAGTACTGGCATCCACGAGCTGACACTCTGAGGCCCTTAATTTGTTAGCCCAGTCTTCCAAGAGCTTCCCTTCGGAGCCTCTTTAGCAATCCATCCCACCACTGGAACCTCTGATCTGCACCAGGAAATCATTAAGGATCAAATCCATGACATGTATGCAAAATGTATAAGCATAAATATAATTTTCACAAGTAAAGCCAAATTTGTTAACCTTTGCCAGCTACTTCCCTGCTTGTGCCAAATTGGTAACTTTAGAACAGGGACTGGAATAGGGTGAGTTTTTGCTAGTATGTGTAATCTTCATATCATCAAGATTGCTCGGCTTAAAAGTTTGATTCTTGGATTTCATTTAGTAGTGTCCAACAATCTCCTCAGCTCAGTTTGTTGTTGATTGATGGACGAGACTTTTTCATTGAATCCCTTAACATTGGGGATATAAACCAGCCCTAGTCTTGGGATGCATGGAACACTTTTAAGGCCCACATTTTGGCAGAGAGTTGGCCTAGTAAAGATTTTCCATGCATGATGCATTGCTTAGTAGTTGAGTATTAATTTTACAACAAAAAAACCACCTGCCTAAAATTTTATTTAGTACTAGTCCATTTCCATGATAGGACAAAATTGTATTGTAAGTAATAATCTATCAATGTACTTTGTAATTGATCCTCTGTTAATTTCGTTTCTTCTATCACAGGGAAAACAAAAGGCCTGTGCCTTTGGCACTTTAATAGATTTCACTTCCACTGTCTTGTTCCTATAATCGTCTTTCCAAAAATATTTTTCATGGCATCTTGTTGACCCTAAAATAGAGCTTACAAGAAAAATTGAGGTTCTGTTGTTCATCTCCTTATTACTTTTCTTTTCTTTTAATGCCATTTTTTAAGGATACTACTTAAAGCCATTGCATATGAAAAGAGTCTATCTCACAATTTTTTATATTTGGAAAGAGAGCTATGCTTCTCTGGATGTTGGAACCTGCTGAGCATGATGATGTTTTAGCACATGAAGCCATTAAAACGTGGAGTTCAAAAGCCATAGTTCTAGTAGAATTTTCTATTCTCGATCTCCCAGTGAACTACTGCTCCAAATCTAAATATGTTTTCAATCATGTTCTAAGTTTTTGTGAATGTACAATTATATGTCCATGAATTTTAGGTTGTTTTCCCACCTTGATGTAACTCTCTTTGGTGGCATCAAGATGTGTGACCCGAATGCTTTCAAATCTAAAATTCAGCTTCATTTCTATTTTTTGTTTTGAAGTTTTTTAACAATGATCAAATGGTGTGGCATCCTAGATGTGCTTGTTAATTTGTTCTTAACAATGATCCAATGGCTTGTTAGCTTGATCTGATCAATTCTTTCCACAATACTTTCTCCTTTTTCTTCTATTGGACCAAGTGATACATTAAAAGCCATCCCTGCTTTCAGACATTTATCATTTCTTGCATTTAAACTCAATCTAGACTCCCGAAATTCAATCCCTATTCCTGTTCCTGCAGATTTCGTGAGGTGAGGCAAAAGTTCAGGGCCATCTCTTTGAACAACATCTACTGCTGCCTTATAGGCAGCACTAAGAGGGTTTCCCGGCTTGAGTGCACTTATTGTTGCTTCCTGTGCCTTCAACAAAACCTTGTAGGCCTTACCCTGAACATCTTTGGCATCTATCAAATAAGTCCTTGCCACATTTGAGCAATAACTGTTATATCTGGATCCAATTGCACAAATGATAACACCAGTGGCATCATAGTAAAGATAATCATCATTGCTAACAGCACCAGGCCTTAAATCAAACTCTCCCCCACTCTAAAAAATAGGGGAGTAGCAAATATCAACATTATCAGCCTTCAACTTTACTTTGGCTTTCTGTGGATCAAGAATGGCCTTCTCTGTATCATCCATCAGATCAGAATGGGTAACCTTCTTCTCCTCATCTATAACAACCTCCAGTCTTGGCAAGACAACATTTTTCAGAACAGATGCACTCAAAAAGGCAGCCTTTTTAATGTTGGTGAGTTCTGGCTCATCTTTAACAGCAAAGATCTCAGAAAATCCAGTACTGGCATCCACGAGCTGACACTCTGAGGCCCTTAATTTGTTAGCCCAGTCTTCCAAGAGCTTCCCTTCCGGAGCCTCTTTAGCAATCCATCCCACCACTGGAACCTCTGATCTGCACCAGGAAATCATTAAGGATCAAATCCATGACATGTATGCAAAATGTATAAGCATAAATATAATTTTCACAAGTAAAGCCAAATTTGTTAACCTTTGCCAGCTACTTCCCTGCTTGTGCCAAATTGGTAACTTTAGAATAGGGACTGGAATAGGGTGAGTTTTTGCTAGTATGTGTAATCTTCATATCATCAAGATTGCTCGGCTTAAAAGTTTGATTCTTGGATTTCATTTAGTAGTGTCCAACAATCTCCTCAGCCCAGTTTGTTGTTGATTGATGGACGAGACTTTTTCATTGAATCCCTTAACATTGGGGATATAAACCAGCCCTAGTCTTGGGATGCATGGAACACTTTTAAGGCCCACATTTTGGCAGAGAGTTGGCCTAGTAAAGATTTGCCATGCATGATGCATTGCTTAGTAGTTGAGTATTAATTTTACAACAAAAAAACCACCTGCCTAAAATTTTATTTAGTACTAGTCCATTTCCATGATAGGACAAAATTGTATTGTAAGTAATAATCTATCAATGTACTTTGTAATTGATCCTCTGTTAATTTTGTTTCTTCTATCACAGGGAAAACAAAAGGCCTGTGCCTTTGGCACTTTAATAGATTTCACTTCCACTGTCTTGTTCCTATAATCATCTTTCCAAAAATATTTTTCATGGGATCTTGTTGACCCTAAAATAGAGCTTACAAGAAAAATTGAGGTTCTGTTGTTCATCTCCTTATTACTTTTCTTTTCTTTTCTTTTAATGCCATTTTTTAAGGATACTACTTAAAGCCATTGCATATGAAAAGAGTCTATCTCACAATTTTTTATATTTGGAAAGAGAGCTATGCTTCTCTAGATGTTGGAACCTGCTGAGCATGATGATGTTTTAGCACATGAAGCCATTAAAACATGGAGTTCAAAAGCCATAGTTCTAGTAGAATTTTCTATTCTCGATCTCCCAGTGAACTACTGCTCCAAATCTAAATATGTTTTCAATCATGTTCTAAGTTTTTGTGAATGTACAATTATATGTCCATGAATTTTAGGTTGTTTTCCCACCTTGATATAACTCTCTTTGGTGGCATCAAGATGTGTGACCCGAATGCTTTCAAATCTAAAATTCAGCTTCATTTCTATTTTTTGTTTTGAAGTTTTTTAACAATGATCAAATGGTGTGGCATCCTAGATGTGCTTGTTAATTTGTTCTTAACAATGATCCAATGGCTTGTTAGCTTGATCTGATCAATTCTTTCCACAATACTTTCTCCTTTTTCTTCTATTGGACCAAGTGATACATTAAAAGCCATCCCTGCTTTCAGACATTTATCATTTCTTGCATTTAAACTCAATCCAGACTCCTGAAATTCAATCCCTATTCCTGTTCCTGCAGATTTCATGAGGTGAGGCAAAAGTTCAGGGCCATCTCTTTGAACAACATCTACTACTGCCTTATAGGCAGTACTAAGAGGGTTTCCCGGCTTGACTCCACTTATTGCTGATTCCTGTGCCTTCAACAAAACCTTGTAGGCCTTACCCTGAACATCGTTGGCATCTATCAAATAAGTCCTTGCCACATTTGAGCAATAACTGTTATATCTGGATCCAATTGTACAAATGATAACACCAGTGGCATCATAGTAAAGATAATCATCATTGGTAACAGCACCGGGCCTTAAATCAAACTCTCCCCCACTCTGAAAAATAGGGGAGTAGCAAATATCAACATTATCAGCCTTCAACTTTACTTTGTCTTTCTGTGGATCAAGAATGGCTTTCTCCGTATCATCCATCAAATCAGAATGGGTAACCTTCTTCTCCTCATCTATAACAACCTCCAGTCTTGGAAAGACAACATTTTTCAGAACATATGCACTCAAAAAGGTAGCCTTTTTAATGTTGGTGAGTTCTAGCTCATCTTTAATAGCAAAGATCTCAGAAAATCCAGTACTGGCATCCACGAGCTGACACTCTATGGCCCTTAATTTGTTAGCCCAGTCTTCCAAGAGCTTCCCTTCCGGAGCCTCTTTAGCAATCCATCCCACCACTGGAACCTCTGATCTGCACCAGGAAATCATTGAAAATGATAGACAACCAATCACAAACACACTTTGCTATTATGGAGTGTTGGAGGATATTATAGAGCTTGATTTTATATCTTTCAAAAAAGTTATTTTTTGTGTTCAATGGTACAAGCTTATCAAAGTGGGTGAAGACAAAACTATATTTCTGCACAAGAATGGATTCCATATGATCAATACATCTAGGTTTGAAGCCACTTCTGAACCTTATGTGTTTCCAAATCAATGTGAGCAGATATTTCTCATTCCTAATTTAGAACAACCTGGTTGGTCATTCGTGATTGATTATGATCCAAGAGGATGAAGAGTAACATTTGTTCAAGATGTAGAGGACCATGATTTTCTTGAAGATGCAGAAGTCCCCCTTGAAGACACAGATGGCCAAGATGGAGATGATGAAAAATTTATTGGTAATGATGCATATGACCTAGATGAAGATCATGATGAGTTTACTGAAGTTTCTGAAGGATATGAGCAACCACATGAGCATCAAGTCCATGAAGATGATGAATTTATTGATTTTCATTTACCTGTAGTTGAAGGTGAAGAAGACCATGAAAACTATGGTATTAATTTATTTGTGGATTTAGGGCGCATTAATGATGGTGCATTTATACCATCAGATGAGGATATTTCATGTGAGAATGACATTGTTTGATCATCATGTTCACTTTAAGATGGTTGTGAGGATTCAATACTTGATATAATTAACTCTTTATAGGTTCAATATTAGTTATTTATTATTATATTGAGAATGGATATATTTATTATGTGTACTTATTTCTTTAATATGTCTTTTTTTGTTTATGTGTGTATTCTTATTGTGAACATGTGTTAATCTATAGTAAAGCACATTGGTGAAGCTAATTGTCTGTAACCAGTACATGAGAGATTACAAGTAAAGGTGAACACTGCAACTTGGAAGCTTTAAGTGTTAGATGAAGTCTATGCAGTGGAAAATTCGAAAAGGGAAAAATCCTTAAATCATGGCCTAAATTTGTTCGCAACATCTAGAATTCGAATCATGCCATAAATCTATTCACAACATCTAAAAAATCTTCGAATCATGCCCTAAATTAATTCAAAGCAATTGGAAAATCTTTGAATCATGCCCTAGCCATTTGTAGCAACTGAAAAATTTTCAAATTGTGATTTAAAGTTTTAAACACTTGTCGAGTTTTTTGAAAAACATGAGTTTCCTGTGATTCAAGTGATTTTTTTGAAAAAACTTGCAACAATTTTTGTCTGAAACTTGGTCCCAAGGTATACATGTGACTACTCATTTGGGTTTTTTATTAGTGAGTACCCACAAATCCAACAAGTACTCGCCAATTTTTTAAACTATGCATAGAAGTAGACCAGGGATGATTAGCAAAGGATCAAATGTATTCCCTATATACAAGAATTCAATTTAAAGGGGTGCCAAATGTTGTTAGTTAAGAGCAAGCCATTAGGAACAGTTACAACTAATCATAACAACTAACCAATGCCAACAAGTAACAACCAAATAGTCAGCTACTAGCAAAATATTACAAGTTTAAGTCACCTATTTGCAACTTCTGATGTCGAGTACTTGTTCTTTGGGTTCCTCAAAAGAGTTGGTGCCTAAATGGCACTCCATATTTTAGGTACTAATTCATCTACAAATGGCAATTTTAGAATCAATAAAGAATCTTTGTCTCCAATCAAAATTTGTGGGGTCATCAAGTAGTCTGTCTTGTTTGTTCAACAAAACCAATCAAGAGGAGAATTTTGATGTCAAGTCAAATTTGTAAGCAACATTATCAGGCATGCCCTTCAACAGCAGACACAAAGTTTCAAATAAAAGTGTGCAATCAAAGTATGAGGCCCGCTCGGTAGAAGAGCAGAACATTAGGAATCTTAAGCAGTTATCTTCACTTAAATTGCAGCATATCAGCAGAGTATCAATTATTCCAGCAGTGATCTATATCAGGATAAGAGGAGTTTAGTAGGTGCTTTCAATCATTTTGGCAGCCTTTGAAGAATATTTGTGATCAAATTCAGTCATTCAGTGAATTACAGCAGTGTTCTTCACAAAATATCTATTCAAATGCCTGATTTGAGAAAATCTTTACCATTTTCTAAGCAGTTTCAGCCATTTTATGGAGAGTGTCTACTTCCAAAAAGCTCAAATTTTCAAATTCATAAGCAGCATCTAGGGTTTTGACGGTCGATTTTCAGTCTGTCACCTACCAACCCCTTGGCTATTACCCTTTCAAAATTTGCATAAAGTTCAATTATAATTCCATCATGTTTGTAAGTAGGTATCAATCCCTGAAATCAAAAACATTCACTTTATGAGATGTATTTTCTTGTGTTTTGTGATGGATTTCTGAGGGTAAAGATTTGTTCATTCTCGTGTCATTCCTACAATAGTAAAGTGAAGGTTTGTTCAATAATTGAATCAATCAAAACACACAACAATGGTTTGCTATCAAATCCGAGGGAGTTTTCAGGCTATCCAAAGTTGTATATTTTCAGCCAGAGTTTGCTGAAAATCTAGGCTTTTCAGATTATAGTCACTAAGATTGACTAGTGAATTATTGGAGTTTCAAACCATATTCAAAGGATTAATCGTGAGCAGAGTGGAATAAAGCTTAAGGAGCCAAGCTATTCTTAGACCATGCTATTTTTAGTTGTCACCATTTTCAAGGAAATAGTCATATTCTGATAAATCTATTTTTAGTAATCATTTACAGATTGGTTATTTTTAGATGATCTTCTAGAAGGTCTATTGATAGTTGATAGTTATCTTCACTAGTAATCTATCTAAAGATTTCCTAAGTTAAGATTTGGTTGGAGGACAAAAAAATTATAATTAGCTTGTTTTGCATGAAGGCAAACTATTTTTAGCGTAGAAGTTATAGTTAGCTTTTTTATTTATGTTTCATCCAATGTTTTTGTAAAGCCAATATCAGTATTAATATATTGGCAACCTATCATAGCTGCAACGTTGAACATAGAAGGGTGTGTAGGTTTAAATAACCTTCTTGACTCCACTGGAAAACTGTCATGTGGATTCTTTTTCAAGGAAATACTCAAATTAAGAAAATGGCACTTCAGTCTTGATTAGTGAATTTCATAACAGCATATTTGCTACCCCCTTTGCATACATCTGATGCATGAACTAGCAGCAGTTTCAGAGCCAATGCTACAGCAGTTATAACACAACTACATACAAAAATTTAAATAAGATACCCGTTAAAAGCCTCCTGGTTTGGTATATGCCCTGATCTCAGAGATTGAAGCGCCCAGTCTGAAAAGATGAGGTTGTATGTGTATGTCAGCAACATCAGTATGGAGAAACCCTGAGTAAGGTGTCATGCCTAGCCCCTGCAGGATTAAAGGATTATGGTGCTTAGTCCATGGGTAGCGAACTAACTTCAGAAGTAGCTGTGTTTTTAATTATACACAAAATGTAATGGAAATTAAGTAATTTTAATATATTGAGTGTTCTATTACTGGATGTTTGTAACGTCAATGAATATAGCTTGCAATTTTTTTTCAATTGGCAAAGTTGTTTCATTTTATTTTTTTACTTTTAACAATTAACCTGAAAGACATTTTTGTTTTTGGAAGCTTCACACAATCAACACCTATGAACTTTATGCAATTGACACCTAAGCAAGAGAAACACAATACCTTAAAGCTAAAAAAACTTTGGAAGTTGAGGATTGTTTATGTTTTTCTTATGTATGGAAACATAATGAAAATTATGTATGTTATTGTTCATGTGCTAGTGAGTTTGACTTATATTACTAATATCAATTGCATATGTTCTTTAATTAATATTTTGTCATTTTATGTCATTATGTGTTTCTTTAAGAATGTGCCAATGGGTACACCTGATTCTACTATGGGGGATCCATTGATCTTAAATGGGCTAATTGAAATGCTAAGGAACGGGCAAGGGCAAAACATTGCTATGATGGTGAATGAGGTAAGTTTGAAAATTATCTTTTATAGGTTCAATTATCTTATGTTTCGTATTATATTATGTTAATTTATGTTTGTGGAATGCAGGCCATCTCTAAAGTCGTGTCAACACCTATCACGCCCTTTAATACATCTAGTATTATGCCAGGGGTAAGATTTGATCTAGATTCTTGTGCATTTAATTAACTTATTTCACCTTTTATATTTTTTTAATATTTTTGTTTTTGCTATAGGACATTTCTAGAGTAATTCCCCCAAGAATGCATCTTGTTGGCATGCAAGATCTAATTATGCCATCCGATACACCCAATGTTGTGCAAAAAGTAAGATTCAATCATATGTTTGTGTGGGTTTAATTATGTTATTTCTGCCATAATACCACTTTAATATTTATATTTGTGCCTTGCAGGATGTTTCAAGAAGATGTGTCATGCCCTCTACATCTAGACCAAAAACACCTATCACAAGTGTGGCATCAAGCACAATACCTCATAGCATGCCCTCTACATCAAGTCTAGGTTCAGTTAGAGTTCTTCCACCAACACGTGAACAAGTTTCCTTGAGGAGTCTTATAGAGTCACAATCAAGAATACTAAGGATCCTACCAGATACTCCTGAAAATGTTGAAATTAGGAGAGAAATATCTAAGCAAATTGAGTTATGGGAGAGGACATTGTTGGGGAGTGCAGGGCTTACTTCAGATTAACAGGTATAATTATATGGAAATATTATCTTATTATTCTTTTCTAGTTCATATTTTACTTTTATCAATGTCATAACATGTTGACTAGTAAAAGCAGTATTGATGATTACATGGTTGCTTTGTGATTCTAATTTGTGATTAAATGGTTGTTTGATGATCTCATTGTAAATATAGGAAATAAATGACAATGTGACTGATGTACCTATAGGGGCATCTACCTCAACCCCTATAACTACAACAATATCCTCGGTGACCACAAAAGGAACGCAAGAAGTTACAATCTTGCTCACCTCAGAAGGAAATGTCTTGAAGGATGAAATGGGGTTGAAATTCTTTCACTTCATTTTTCGTCGTGCAGAACAATTATTTGGCAATACCATTCAAATGGATTGGAGGAAGCAAGCCAATGCTAAGAAGGATGAACTATTTAAGGATGTCATAGTAGCATTTGGAAATCCTGGTTTTAATAAGGAATTTATTTTAGATATTGCTCGGAAATACATTCACTCTAAACGAGACAATCTAAGGTCAAAGCTAACAAAAGACTTAAGATATCCACGTCCAGCTTGGATCACAGACCAAGTGACATGGGATGAGCTTATGAAAGATGCCAAATTTAAGAGGAAGGCCCACAATAATCCAAACTATAGGCCATCTGCACGGCCAGGATCTAAAAGACGCCTTCGAGATACAACAAAAGCAACCCAAGCTAGGGTGTCAAGTATTGGATCTCATAAATTAGGATCTGGTGGGTACAATAGCATTTGTGGTGGCTTGGTAAGTCAATATTTTCATCTATTGTATTCTTTATTTCATAAAAAAGTCATGATTAACTTGTGAGTTAATTGTATCTTATGAGTCATTATACCTTATAAATTTGGTTATAATTGTTTATGTAGGTTCACCAATTTCAAAAGGAAGCTTAAGAGGACCTCCTAAAATATGCTTTACTACATGGTTCCAAAGGCCTTCGACAACATATGCTAGATCAAGGGGAGAAATTAGTCACTAGTCATGAATCTGAGGTAAGTTCTTTGCATGATGGGATATAATAAAATTTCATATTTTGCTTTCATTTCCATTGCAAAACAAATGATATAGATATTGAAATAGATAGATACACCTAGAATTATAATAGTTTCTTTTTTGCATAGAGAAATGAAACAAGCAAAGCTAAAACTGTGATTTGATATGTTATTTTAATGAGTTAAATTTTGTTGTGTATAGGAAGCCCAACAATCCAACTCATCAGGTAGTGAGCATGAAGAGGAGCTAGAGGAACATGAGGAGCAAGTGGGAGAAGAGAATAATGAGGAGGGTGTCCAATGTGATGAACAATTGACACCCACAATTAGAATAGTGCCTCGTATTAGTATAGTTCCTCGTAGAAAGAGGACATAAAGGAAGAGGATGGATAGAAACAAATTAACAAAAGACATGTTTGCTTCTTATGTTTGAGTCTATTGTTGTCTAATCATGTGGGATTGATCGTGGATAAGAAAACAATAGAATATATAGATTAGAATGCTTTTTTTAGCTCTTAGGACTTATTGGAAGAAAAGAAGAACTTAACAAAATGATTTTTTGCAAGATCTTTTATGTTCCTTACATCGATTATTGCAAGCAACTTGCCTAGTTTTCATTCAGACGAAAAAAGTTCCCTGGTTTTATACAATACATTGTTCATTGCCTACTTTATATATATATAATGTATATAGTGTTTCATGTACAATTCATTTTGTGAAGTCTAATCGCTGGTACAAGAGAAAAGTTCAAAGTACTTTCTATAGTCACATTTAACCCTGCACAAGCTGCACACATTACAAAGGCTTTAAACAGGGTTTGTAACTATGCATCAAATTCATTCATGAGATTACTATCCTTGCCACTGCATAGGTGTACTAGATAACAAGTCAGTGTCTCTCAAAGAATGCTGCCCCTATCTCACACATATGCATTTCAATAATGGCTACTGTCTCTTGGTGACCCTTGCATCCAAACTTTCATTTGGAATGCTCCTTGAAACCTTTTAGACTGTGACTCTCGAATGTTGTTCAGGGTTTTAGCTTGAACCTTGCCCACATGTGAGACTGCTGCTTTTTTTAAACCCTAGGAAATTGCACGTCTCTACTATATTTCAAACTTGGCTCTAACTATCTCACAGGTGCGCTATTCTTATTTTTGTACTTTGAAGGCACATGCAATCTACTTCAATTCATCCATTTAGTAATTGTTTTAAATTAGACTTCATTGAATTTCCCAGGGGCAATACCAAAGTCCATAGGACAGCTCAAATCTTTGGAAAGATTGAATTTGTATGAAAACAATCTGAATGGAACTATACCACCTAAACTAGGAAATTGCATGTCTCTCGTTCATTTGCTCATTTACTCTAACCATCTTACAGGTGCACTACTCTCATCTCTAAACTTTGAAGGGAATATGCTATTTGTTTCAATCCTCCCTCATCTTAGTAATTGTTCTGAATTATATTTTATTGAATTTGACAGGAACTATTCCAAAGACCATTGGGAAGCTCAAGTCCTTGAAATTTTTGTATTCGAGTGGAAACAATTTAAGTGGATTTATACCACTTGAATTAGGAAACTGCAAATCTCTACTTATTTTGTCCCTTTACGATAACCATTTCACAGGTGCACTATTCTCATGTCTTAACTTTGAAGACAACGTGCTAACTAGTTCCATCCCTTCTCTTACTAATTATTTTTAATTATATTTCATTATCTTTGACAGAGGCAATTCCAGACGCCATGGGACAGCTCAAGTCTTTAGAATATTTGAATCTTGGCTTTAACTATCTCACAGGTATACTACTCTCACATCTTTACTTTGAAGGCAACGTGCTAACTGGTTCCCTCCCTCAATGACTATTCTAAAATTATTCTAATTAATACGTCATTAAATTTGACAGGGGCAATTCCAAGGGCCATTGGACAGCTCAAATCTTTAAAATATTTGAATCTTGGCTCTAATAATCTCACAGGTGCGCTATCTTATGACTTTAAGGCAACAAGCTAATGGCCAACTTCTTGATGACCCTTTCAGTGATGTCGATGCAGACACTGGGACTCACCTCTTCAAGGTAGTATTAGAAACTTGGAAAACACCAGACACTCATACTTAATGCCCACACATTTCAGTTGTCTCAGAAACATGGAATAAAATATAAAAGCTCGTAGCAACTCTATGACAAAAGAACATTAATCTAGAATTATAATCTTTTTTCCAATATGCATTTGGGTAAGTGTTTGTTCACCTCTAGGAAATGCTACTGAGTTGGAAGCTCTTATAGACAGTAATGCACACAATCTTAGAGTTTTTTGTTCTAATGTACTGAATGGAATGTGTTGATTATAGGAATGCATACAAGGAATTTTGAGATCAAAAACCATATTATATGTGACTCACCATGTTGGATTCTTACTTCCTGCAGATCTCATTCTAGTAAGCCTCATCTGCATATACAAAAATGCATGCCTGTTAGTAGTTTTGTCTTATCTTTAAAAATAGTTGTAATCAAAATTTATCTCAAATCCTCAAACAGGTAATGCGTGATGGCACGGTTACTCAGGTTGGTCAATACAACAATCTTCTCCAAGAAGGCATGGATTTTATAAGAATGGTTGGTTCATACGATCAAGCTTTGGGGGCTGTTAATGCAATAAAAAATGAATACGGTTTTAGAAGTAGTGAACAGGAGCAACTGAATGAACATATGAGTAAGGGACAGATAGCACCTGAAAACTCTTGCAAGCTAGCCGATACCCTGAATATCCAGAATTCAGTACAAAATATAGAAAAGAATGGTAATCAAAATGGTGCAGAGGATCCCAGGCTCAAGAAAGAACAGATTGTACAGGATGAAGAGAAGCTGCAAGGGAGGGTTAGTTTTCAGATTTACTATTCCTATCTAACTGCATTATACAAGGGCCTCCTAATCATTGTGATATTACTGGCTCACGTGTTATTCCAAATATTGGAAATCTGTAGTAACTGTTGGATGGCATCTGAATCTCCCACAAGGATAGATAACAAACAAATCATTGGCAGTTATTTTCTCATTTTTGTGTATATTTCACTGGCAGTGGGCAGTGTTTTTTGTGCAATATTGCGCTCTGTAGTTCTGTCAAAAGCTGCTCTTCAGACAGCACAAATATATTTTGTGAGAATGCTTAGTAGTATCTTCCATGCACCAATGGCCTTCTTTGATGCAACTCCAACCGGTCACATATTAAATCGGGTCAGTTCAATAGCACTTTAGCAGTTTGCATTTTGTTGTTATGTAGTAATATAGCTATACTTGCTTTGACATAAATCTTTGCTCTTTCATTCTATGCATCCCCTATCTATTTTTGGTATTGTTCATTCCATTGAGATTATTGTCTGTAATTTGTACTTCCGTTAAGAGGCTGTAGTTTGGCTTCATATAAAAATCAATTAACATATAATGCTACAGTGTCAAACACAGAAGTGCAAATTCAGCTAATTCAAAGCACATAATTGGAATTGACAGGTATCCACGGATCAAACCGTAGTGGACAGGATACTTCCTTTTGACTTGGGGAAGTTAGTTTTCTCAGTGATAGATTTATTGGGGATAATTACTGTTATGTCTCAAGTTTCATGGGAGGTGTTTGCCATATCCATACTAGTCTTGGAAATTATTGTATGGTACCAGGTATGCTTCTCTTACATATTGTCCACTTTTCCTCTAGCAAGAAATTTTCTGATTGAGATGAACAACCTTGCCCTCAAGTGTTAGGCTTATCGTTGTATGGTGGAATCGAAAATAGATCAAAAGGATTATTTCATTGTGGTTAATCTTTCCTTTTATTTGAAACCATGCACCTTATTGTAGATCAGAGAATCTGGTCCTTTTCACCCATAGGCAGAAAAACAAAAAAAAACCAACCTTCTTTTCAAATGCATCCAATTTAGTTATGACATGTTTCCTTATACATTTCTTAAATTTATTATCTAGACTAAGGAATAAAATAATATCCTTGAAATGCTGATTTGTATCTCCTGTCTCCTGGAAAGGAGATTGCAAATAAGCAAACAATTGTCCCTTAAACTTTCGTACAATTTCTAATCATTCAAGAGTCTCCTAGAAGTGGGAAGAGGCCCAAAAAAATGTTATATCCTCCTGGTTCTACTACCTTGAAGATTCATCTATTTAACATTTCCCAAGCATGTATAATTTAATAACAGCATCTTCTTGCTGATTTTACACAATAGTGAATGAAACTTACCTTAGACAATCTCATCTTGAATGGAGAGTGTTTGGAGTAGAGATCACCCAATAATTTCTTCTTGAAGGCAGTCCCGAATACTAGTTAACCTGAGAAATTGTCGTTCCTCAAGATCGTGACCTAATTTTCTATTAAATCTGGGAGATAAAAGGTTTGTCTCTAACTCTCATAAATTTCTTAAGTTGCATGGCAATAGAATGGCTTTCCATCACTTGCAATACCTGTTTTCTAATCTTCAACGGGATGCAAGAGCCAAAACCAAAATATATTTGATTATGTCTACTCTTCCAAAGTTATTGCATATTAAATCAGATAGCATGGATGTAGTTGAACATCTAATGGACTGTTATTTATTGGTATGCATGCAGAAATACTATATAGTGACAGCAAGAGAGTTGGCCCGTCTGATAGGTGTTCAAAAAGCTCCAATTATAAACCATTTTGCAGAGTCCATCTCTGGGGCATCCATTGTAAGAGTATTTGATCGAGAAAGTTACTTCATAAATACCAATCTCACTTTACTTGACGACTATTCACGAGTCTGTTTCCACAGCTTTGCATCTCAGGAATGGCTTGGTCTTCGAATGAACTTGCTATCAAACTTTATATTTTCTTCTTGTTTGGTATTTCTATTGAACATTCCCAATGGCGCTGTTGATCCAAGTAAGCGTTATTACCGAGTACAAATATTTTCAATGTGCAAGAGAAGAAAACTGGTTGCTTGCATATGAAGACTAATTTTCATCAGGGGTTTGCACTTTGCAGGTGTTGCAGGGCTAGCTGTAACATATGGATTGAATCTGACAACATTGCAATTTGGGGTGATACACAACCTATGCAATGTGGAAAACACAATGATTTATGTGGAGAGAATCTTGCAATATTGTAAAATTCCAAGTGAGGAGCCATTACTCATCGAAGAAAGTCGGCTAAACTGTGATTGGCCATCAAATGGAATAGTAGATTTTGAAAATTTATAGGTGGGTACCAGCTATCAACCAGATTTTGATTTGGAAATTTAGAAGTCAATTTCCATAATTTAGATTTCCAATGTACTTCAAAATATTGTTTTCTACAGGAATTCGGTGAAATATATGAAGCTGAAGAAACTTTGGAACTGGCTTTGGAATAGTTTGAGCGAGTTGCAGGGCTCTATCAAGGTGAAGAAGTTACTAGTACGGCTAACCAGTGCCAACTTAAAATTGCACAGTTTGCAGCCCAGCTTGAGCAGTAAGTTTATGAAAGAAAATATTTGTGAAAGTTTTTTGGGATCACATATTTTCACTTTTGGGCTATCAAATGACTAGTGTAGTGGTTGCTTATAATTGGATATTTTTTTGGGGTTTGATTTGCAGATTTATTATTTTCAGTTAATGTGTAGAGACTTGTGGATTGTGGTTCTTTAAATGAATAATGCAAATGGATTTACTTGTTAAATCTAATATTGTTTGCTTGCAGGAAAATTTTGCTTTCACCGTATTGATTATCTTGAAAGGCTGTGTTATGCTCAAAGACGATTTGGAAATCTTGTTGTTCATCAATAACAAAGTACATGATTTAGTGGATTGTTACAATGAAAAGTTATCAGCCTTTGAGAGGACCATACATAAGCATGCAAGAAGAAAGTTTCCATTCTGAAGCAAAATTGTCGAGTCCAAACAATTGAGTCAACTCTTTGTCAAGCTACCTTGCCATGCTCGAAAGAGTTATGCTGGTAGTTGGGTATATTCCAATGGCTTTTAGGAAAATATTAACATTTTCTCTTTCCTAGAAATGAATCGTTTGTGTATGTCATGTTATGACGTATGTGTTGCTTATGATTGTATGAACAAGTTTATAAACTATAAATAAAAAAATACTTATTGGCATTTACTTTATGAATTTGGATTAGGATGCATTGTTTTTTTTGTTTTTTATGAACATTATGCTTTGTGTATTCGACAACTGTTCATTGTTCCAACTTCAAAATCATTGATAATTTCTATTATAATTTTCCATCGCATTTGAAAAATAAAAAATAAGAACTCCAACAAATAGGAGGACGACGAGAATTTGAAAACATTGAATTGTTTATTTTTTAAATACATTTTTATATATTGTCTCTAAAGAAACAATTTTTACATATTGTCTCTGTAGAGACAATGTCTTTAATCCCAACTATTGTCTTTAAAGAGACAAAAGTGAAATTGTCTCTAAAGAGACAAACGTGAAATTGTCTCTAAAGAGACAAAAATACTTTTATGTCATATTGTCTTTATAGAGACAATTTCATATTGTCTTTAAAGAGACAAAAATACTTCTATGTCATATTGTCTTTATAGAGACACCCCTTTAAAGACAATACTTAAGACAATAAACAACTTTTTTTCTGTCTCAATTTAAGACAATATACTCAAATATTGTCTTAAAAACTGTCTTAAATACCCCCTTGATGTAGTAGTGTTTCTCTTTGATTGATGACTATGCATATGTTGTCATATGTGGACCTCGTCTATGTCTCTGGCCTTCGGCTTGTACTACGGATCTGGCTAACCTCTTCACATCTCTCGTTCAGTCACCCGTACGTGATTTTCAACATGCGGATGGAAGTTGAAGAAGTGTGGGATATTTTTCGATGGCTACAAACATCTACATATTTATTAGTGTTCATTCTTGGTTCAAATTTTTATTCGCTAGGGACTTCTGGTGCAATTTTTCCCCACATTTATGGGAGGTGACGAGTTTTGGAGCATGCTATTTTCTTTGACACACATTGGTGTTCTCTTCCTTATGATTTTATTTCATTATTTTTTTTGTCTCATATAAACAAAATGGATTGGGACTCACAGTCATCATTTCCTCTCTCAAAAAAAATCAGCATCTAATTTTTATTATCTAACATCGAGGTTGTCACAGGTGTAGGCTTATTTTTTTAAGGTGTATCTCCAAAATTCATGGCCCAAATCTTGCATGTTCATGCTATATTTTATGCTATATTGATTTTGGCAATGCATTTGCATTGTTGTGGTTTCATATTTCCTTTACTCCCAACTTATCTATTCTATTACTTTATGGAGTATCTATTTAAGGTTTTCATACATTCTTGGCACTGGGAAACCTCGGATGATCTCCGCTTCTCAAGGACTAAGCCCGGGCGGGATTTTTTTATTCAATTACCTCAAGTACAAGAGGCTTTAATCTTTATCTGTTGGTCAGGATTTCCTTTTTTTAATGGCTCTTCAGAATGAAGTTGCTTCAATGTTTGTTTCTAATCTCATGGACACTGTGAGACTGTGTGGTGTGTAGACATGGTTAAATTTATGGCAGTGGCTTTCATTCTACTCATATTTATTCACTTCTTGATCTTGTTGTGGAGTTATAGAGGCATGATTTAAAATATGGTTCTCTAGTTGTGGGTGGTTTATTTTATTAGGCTACTCTTATCTCTAATGATACACATATATCAATACTATGTGCAATGGCATATAGCTTGGTTGGTGATAATGCTTCTAAGTTTTTATCCTGCATCAATGATCTTCATCCTATAGTGGGTGAATCATTGTTTTATAATGCTTAGAATATGTTCAATACTATATTTTTTCTTAAACATGCTCTTGAGGATCCTGAATCCCATATTTTCCTTCTCCTCCTGATCTTTCAAATTCACTTGAAAGTTATACAAATTAAGCACGGGGTTAATATCAATATAATCTTTATAGTGGCCATTGCACTTATATATATATATATATATATATATATATATGAAATAGATTATAGAATGTAAAAATGGAATCTATTTCAAATTTGGAAGAATTAACAAAAATGATACCCAAAAAAAATCAATTTTACTATATTTTTCAACGTTGCAATGTAAATCCAATTTTTGAATTGGAATCCCAAGAAAAAATCAGCTACAAGATCTGGTATTTTTTAAGAAAAAGTATTCTTCTCATTTAATCAAAAAAATAGGTTAAAGCACATTCTTTTAAACTATTTTCTAGATTTTTCATATTATAGGAACATTATGAAAAGAAAAACAATCCATAAGAATTTATTTAAACTTTTTAATTTATTTTAATAACATGAATGGGTTATACTATGAGTGCATTATAATAAATTCACATAATACCATGATTGCATTATAACATTCTTTTCTTATGGCTCATTGATGACTAATCAACTCATGAGCTGCGATGCAAGAATTCTAAAATGTGAGTGTATTATATAGCACTCATTTAATATACGCAGTGGACAAAAAAGTTCTTTTGACCACTTTTTGGTCCCCCATCTTTGAGCACAGGCTTTCCCATTTCCATAAAAATGTCTAATTCTATTGCAAATCCAAAAGAAATTACCACTATTAAAAATATTCATGAAATTACATAATCTTTTTTTCACATTTTTTACAAATAAATTGGAAAAAGAGGAAGACAATGAATAGGTTCTAATAGATGATTATTTGACTTCTACTCTTCTAGAGGGATCAAATTCAAACTATTTTTTTTTTTAGGACATGCAATTTAAAATATATGGATATTAAACTTTGAAGCTACACAAAAAAATTTGTTGCACATTTTCACAAGGTAAATTCTAGCGCCTCTATAATAGCTCCCCCAAAAAAATAGGCACCCAAAATCTATATATATTAACTAAGAAGAATATTTTTCAATTGAAACAGAAAAAAACTAGCGATTATTTGAACTATCTAGATCTTCCAACATTGTCAATAAATATTAAATTTTATAATGGTTCTTGTATAAAATTATAAAAAAAATCATCTTGAATAAAAATTAAAAAAACCACAGGTAATATTTTATAAAAATAAAAGGGAAGACCTCAAGGGATGAATATACAATAAATTCTAGCAATGAAAGATGCAAATATTGAAACTCTCACAATAACATTACGAGTGTTCTGTTAGTCTTAATTGAAATTAAACAAGACAATGAAAAAGAGATAATAACTACCACAAGAAAAAAATTGGAATAGAGGAAGAGGTATAAAAATTTGGTTATGGCCTCTAATGAAAGATAAGTAGATGTAAATTGAATCAATCTCTTTAAGATTGTTCACTATGTGAATTACTAAAGTGCTAAAAAAATTGGACCTCCTTAGATATCTCAATGTAATCTTTTGAGCCATTCACGGTCATAGATTGATGAAATGAAGGCTTGAGTAGCCATGTTACAATAGAAGAATTTTCACTCTTATGAACTAAAAATGGAGTCGTATAAAATTTGTGAGACCCTTTTATCTTGCTAGAAAAAATCAAGTATATACATTTTATTGAATGAGTAGGTGTTTTGATTGAAATTGTTGATAATATTTATTAATCTAGTTCATAATCTAGATAACAATTTTCTTAAAAATCATACAAAGTGAGTTCTTCATAATAAAAATAAAATAAAATTGTTATTTAAAATTTTTATAAATAATTTGTTGATTAAATGGCACATGGATTTATTTTTCAACCTCTTTGTATGTGAATTCCAGTTGATGTACATTTCATATATACTTTGTAGAATTAAGTTTTATGGGGTAAAAGGATTAAGGGAAATTTTGAGGCAAAGAAGATTGTTATCAAATGATGAGACATTAAAAAAATATGCCTCAAGAATTCCTTAGGATATTTAAAAGAATAATTAAATATTCTCTGATGAGGAAAACGTTATAGTGAATGATGGATTTCAAATCCAAATTTATAGTAGGGGAAAGGTCCTAGTTACCACCCTTATTCCAATAACTGTTCATTGATACATGCTAATTAAAAGATCACTAATTTTTTAAAAATATACTAATAGTTTTCCACTTATAATGAGTAGTTACTATTGATCATCAAAGCTTGCACCTCTCTGAAAGTCTTATGGGAAATTCAGTGAGTGGGGGAACAATTTGTACCTTACTAAATACCTCTAGGAATTTTATAGAAAGTTGGCTCTTCTTTGGGGTTTGGAGAAAAGGGTAGAAGGAAATGTAAATAGAAAACATAAAATGGCAATGCACAAATTCTTTTACAACATTTCAAACCCAATCATTCCTATGAATGATATAATTAGACATGGAATGCCACAACCCCTTATTGTTGGAAAGAGAATGAACATCAAAGGCTAATAGCAAGCACAGTGCAAACTTTCAAATCTTTTCATAGGTAGCATTCATTAACGTCCAATCAAACATAAATATTTATGAGGGTAACAAAAAAAAAATAGAAATCACGTAAACTCTTCCACCTAATACAAAATAATATAACAAAACAACAACCCTTCAGAAAAATAGAGAAGTCCAATGATATATAATCTAGTTTTCACAAGTTATCATTCTACTATACGAGCATACAACATGAAATCAGCCACTTAAACTACTCGAATTGAGCTTGCAAGACACAGTGTTTCATTCAGAACAAAAGCATAAAGAAAGAAAGCTTGATAAAGGCCATACATGCATAGTCTCAAATATTTCTCAATATTTCATGCTTTAAATATAAAATGAACTTTAAAATAGAGGTCGGATGCCAATCCAAAAATAGTTTAAGCTTTAAAAGATATAACATGCTGGAGAAAAGTAGTTCTAAAACTTTTACTTCTAAAAATTGTACTATATCCTAAGAAAACTAAAGAAAATTTTCCTCAGCAAAGGAAACTGAAACTTGGAATCCAACCCTTTCATTTGTCGCTACCTCTCCTTTATAGCTATAGAAAGAGGAAACCACTGCCACAACACAAAATTAATTGCTGCCAGATGTTGGAATTTGATAGCACATGATCTAATTGTAGATATTTTGTTAGGTCACAACAATATTTTTTCATCAATTCTCAACTGCCGCATTAATTATTTTTAGATATTAAGCAAAGATAGAGGTCTGTAAACGATCAAATCGTCGAAAATAGCCTAGCAAAAGGTCAAGTTGATGAATCATGTCACCCAAGGGCACTGACTCAAAGCTTTCATCCTAAAAACCAAGAAAAGAAAAAGGCTTGCAAGTTTCGACAAACTCCTGGGCAAAAGATATCACTTCATAAGAAGCACAATCTGCCCATAGCAAAGAGATGATGTGTCGAATAGGTGGAAATTTTTTAGCTCATGGATATAGCTCCTTGAGAAAATCTCTGATGAGTTGACACGTGTCTCGACTCTCTCCCAAAAGGGAGGTGAAAAAGTAAAGTTGCTCAGCCACCATGTGGTGCATTGCGCACCTTTCTAATAACTCTACTTGAGTGTGGGCTCATTCGAAATCGTAAACATTATACAAGCCAAAAAAAAATGATCAAGGTGAAAATGCTTCACAGTTCTGGCAACTCACAAGGGGTCTTTGTTTGCGGAGGCACGAAACTAGGCCTCTATTAATTCTTGGGGTTTGAGGAAAAATGGAATGCTACACCTCCTAATTGGTATCAGTCGGTAGGACGAGGGTACGGATCTACTAGTATGCTTGCTGCAGCTCGAGGTGATAGCAGAGTCGAGAAAGAGGAAAAAGATCATGCCCAATATCGTCAGCCATGGGCATTGCACTTGAACCCAGGAGTTCAGTGCAACTTTGGACCTTGTGTTAGATCGCATCTGTGACTTGCTCAACTGTCAGCACATCTCCATCTAGTGAAAGGAGGGGGGAAGCTCAAAGTCAACTACGACACTGAAATCTTTCTTGATTTCATTGACCCATTTATTCAGTGCTAATCGACACTCCTTACACTTTGCTACTACCCTATGACAGTTGATGATATTGTTAGCTTTGATGGAAGTGACCCTTTGATCAGGAATCCCCACACTTTTTAGAGGATTATCAGCATCTATGCACAACTTAGAAATGAAGCTTTGCAATTTTACCACTCAGGGTGAGCATATTTGCATAAAATGATTGGCCATCAGGCCAACCTTAACATTCAATTCCTAAACATCTCTTAAGAATTGTAAAGAAGTCCTAAGAACGACAACAACAACTGTGATATGATCCCAATGCATGGATATCAACTTCTTCATTATTGGGAGGGCTTTAGATCCTCATGCAACAACTAGTTCTTGGTTAAGCTGAGCCTCTCTTGCTCTCATGCTTTCCTCCATTTGACTTCTTTCTTTGAGGGATTTTTTCAATTATGATATCAGCCTTCCAATCTCTTGTTTTGACTCTTTTGCTTCCGCATGGGCCTTCCAAAGATCGTTGGAAGTTTGAGATTCAACACCATCTAGCTCTCTTTTCATATTTTCAATTTCAACATGAAGTTGAACCTATTCATTTTGAGCTTGTGCAAGCAACTTATATGTTTCTCCTTGCTAACCTTGAATTTTCCTTACACAGGTTATCTCGACATCTCTCACTCTAATCTCATTCTACAACCTGCTCACTATTTCCTTCACATTTACCAACTCTTCCTTGCACTTCTTCAACTTTTTGTCCATCCTCTCGTAGTCTGCATATACTACCTTCTAAGTGACCTTAGCCAAGACCACTTTTTCCTGTGCATGAGTTTGGTTCAACTCCAGACCCATGGCATGGATGTCATAATCCTCCATCTACATTTTTCCTTTAGGCTTGGACATGAGCGACTTCATGGTAGTGATTAGCAGAGAGTTTCGTTCTTCATTGAAGCAAGCTTCAATCTTCTTGGTGGAGGGAAACTCAACATTCTCTAACAATATTTTCTATTTTTTGGTCTGTCGGGCCTACTTGGTAGCATCAAAATGGCCTTAGAAAGTTTGAGGGACACTAATACTCTATACTACAATGGAAGCTTTGGGAGGGAGTTCGAAAAGGGTGATAAAAGGGGAGATTTCAAATGTATGAGCATACGGGGACGCAAAAGGGAGCGTTATCATGGAAAGAGGTAGCATGCCAAATTGAGATTGGGAAGGGGAAAGACCAATAGGGGTAAGAAGAGAAATGGCCTAAAGGAGAGGTCCCTTCCCCGAAGTTGGTGGGTCAGGAGTAACGAGTAACACAGAGGTTTCAACTATTTCAATGGGGGCCCTTGATAGGGCAATTAAAGAATCAATATCAGCCGAAGTGGATGATGCTCATTCAACACACGAGGTTACTTCAGAAGATTTGTTAAAAGTAGCACGGTGTGTATTCAAGATTATCAACTTAGGGTCTGAGGATGGAGGATTGCTTTCCATGAGAGGAAGCAAAGGAGCAACCAAAGATGCAGAAACAGGAAGAAGAGAGGGAGTGAAACTTACTTGGGTTGTAGTAGCCAAAAAAACTTGTAGGGAAGACTCTGCTTCTTTTCCCCATGGACTGACACATTGGGTGCACCTAGATCTTAGACCTGTCTTCTCTTTGCACAACCAAAAATTGTACATTTCAATCCTTTGGAAGTCGATCATTCCAAAACTTGGGCTTCAGTGACCACATCAGACCCTCTTGGGGACCATCAAGTCCTTTTTCCTTTAATTCAGGCATTAGGGGAGGACACAGCTTGTGAGTCTCTTCACCTCTAATCTCTCTAAATGTTGGATTCACGAGGGTGAGAAGCTCGACATTGAACTTTTTCTTTGGCAATTTCATGGCTGGTCTCTAGATTATTGTTGTTGGAGTTAGCCACTCAATCATAATTTTTCTCAAACTCTTCATTGTGTGGCTGAAAATTACTGAACGGGGCACCTAGGAATCTCATCTCTTGTCAAAATCTCCAAAATTCTATCATTTCCCTCTCCAACCATCCACTGCGCTTCAACTACGTGTTGATGGATTTTCCTATTGGGATGTTCCTCTGATACTCCACCTACAGCTCATAGAAATTCAACCATTTTGGTCATTGGAAAGGAATGTGAGCTAAATCAATGTATATCTCTAGCCTTTCTTGACTTAGATTTCTCCTTCTCTCAAAATATTCTTGATTCTCATGTTTCAAATTGTAGTGCTTTATCGAGTTGTAGTCCCACTTGTCACAAATGAGGGACAAGCCTAGGCCGCCAGTAGATTCGTGAGCTCGCCCTCAACCTTTTACTTGTTCAACGTTAGCTAACTATTAGCAATTGAGATGGAAAGTAGATATCTTTGTTTTTTTTCTTCCAACACCATAGACATTGTTGATAATGGGTACCTAATGACATGCCTCTAGCATGAAAACTCTATATGTTACAAATCTGGGGAGTCGAAAAGGCTCCTTGGAAAAAACATGAAATATAATAAATATAAAATCCTCACCTAGGAAATAATTCACCAAGGTTGGTGGATCTTCCATCCATTGTATGACCTCAGGAGAGAAATGACCAATATGGCATGGAAACGAATCTTGAAGCACTGGCCTTAGAAAATGATCTACAAACCAATAATAATCACCTATTTTTGAAATTATATGGGTCAACATAGAAACTAGCTAGAGATAGCCCCTTACATCCAACTTAGACACTGGTAAATTCCTCTCCAGCCACTCAGAATTTTGATGCAAAACTAAATGAGCCAAGAAAAAAGAATACATGAATTTAGACTGAGTACTATAATTCTTCAGCTACTCTAGCATGTTTCCAACTATCACCTCAGCAAAATCATAGTACCTCTAGTTCTTTTCCCTCTTTAGCATAAAATACAGGCCAAATTGAAAAGGATTGACCTCCTTATCATTATCTAGGCCAACATCGAGAAAATAGATTGCATGTCCTTCTTGAATTTCCTTCATGTAAGAGGAAAGAGGAGATGACCTCTCTCTGGTTGTTCCATTGCCTCATCCTCATTAAAAATTGTTTCCCTAGCCATTTCTTCCCCGAAGATGTCCATTTTTTCTTCATCAAAATGTTCAATACCCCAGGTCATAGGGATACACAACATATCCCATATGGCTTCGACAGAAATAGTAACTTTGATCCTGCTTCCCTCAATGGATTTTGTCCTTTTATTGAATCTTTTGGCGCATGGGTTGACTAGTTTTGGGCATGGATCTATAGGAGGTAGTATGAATTGTGGTAGACCACAATTCTAGAGTTGAGACACAAAACCCTTTGATGATCCACGCTCCACCATTCTTTGGAATGCACCTTCCCTAAATTTTTTAGGGTTTTCTAATAATTTGGGGTCGAAAACATTGTCATCTATATCCTGCACCACCTCTCTTGGGATGTGGCTATCAGGCAGCACCTTCTTACAGAACTCAAAAGTTCGCTCCTCAACTATTGGAGCATTGGAAAATGAGTTGGGCCCAAAAAAATTGACGTAACTAGGCCTTTTGTTTGAAACTATAGCTTTTCTACCAAAGGTTGATGGCTCTACCTTGGATTTATTAGGAAGTTGCTAAGAATTTCCTAAACAAAAACAACCACTTGCCTTTTTCTTCTTTAGAAAAACCTACTTTCTTGTACATGCAGTTAAGGCTACATCATTACTGTTGGTCCATTACATCACTAAGGTGATACATGTGGATTTGAGATTTGTATCCCTTATGAATGCCAAAAAAATTTTGAGAATAGAATTAGTACATTCTCCTTGCAACCTCTCTTACAAATAAACTCGTTGCATTTAAAAGCATGCTTTTTGCTATGTGAAACATGCTGAAGTGATGCAAGGTACCCTTCAAAAGATGTGATCATTAATTTTTTAGAGCTTATCACATTAATCCAAGTCTTTTCTCATTAGTAAGCATGTTGGTACTGATGATGGAAAAGGACACATGTCAAAAATCAACATACAAGAGAATTTACTCCCAACGCCCAAATTTATTTCTCAAGATAATTTTTCAGTTCCTCTGTATGATTATCTACCTTTCTCTATTTTTCTTTGATATTTTCCCATTGTTGTCCGACCAAAAATAGACCATCTGTTGGTTGGGTTCATTAGTTTAAATTTTCTATATATAGCTATGCCACCTTATGCAATATTCATTCGAAAATATAGTCGAGCTTAAATTTAGAAAGTTTTTTTCTATAGCCCATTCCACCATAGTTTAGTACTCTTTTAGAATGTTTGTTGGCTTGGGCACTCCTATTTGGCTTCTCCCATAGAGGCCACAATACTACTTTTTTGGAGAGGTCACTAGTGACCAAATTAAGCACCTGGTGAAGAAATGCGACTGCCTTTCCATGGTCATGTTTAGGTGGGTAGTTGGCTAGGAATTCATTAATGACAATGACTAGCTCCAGAGCAACTACAACATCCTTTCCC
>VDFB02326599.1:0-49654 GCA_007258455.2 Sequoia sempervirens
CATAGCTGATCTCTCAACTCAACAATCTTCATGAAGAAGGAGATGACTGAATCTCCTTTAGCCATTTTTATATGATGGAGCCGTTGTCTCAAGGCAAGAGCTCTGCTAGTATTGTTGATCTCATACAATCCTTGAAGATCCTCGAACATATCTTTGGCCGACTTCATCTTGGAGATAATTGGCACTTGATGATCCTTCACGGAGTCTATCAAGATCTTCCTAGCCTTCGTGCCATTCTTCTTCCATTGAGTTTTTTCAGCATCATCGGATGGCTCGGGCACATCATTTTCCACGAAGTCTAGAAGATCATTTACTTCTAAGGCAATAAGAACTCTGAATTTCCAAGAAGTGAAATTAGATGCACCATCAAGCCTATCTTCAACCTTGACTTCGTACACCATCTTCGATGCTTAGATAGACTGCCCTAGATAAGAAGAAGACTTCGCTGCTTAAACAAATCTGATTTGATCTTGCTAAAACCTGCTCTAATACCATGTTAGTTTTAGATCAGAAATGAAGATAAGCAGAAATACAAAATGATGAACAATCAAACACAGCAAATACCTTGGGAAAACCCTCCTCGAGGGAGAAAAACCCAGCCAAAAATATATCTCTTATATATTGAATGAAAAGAGCAGAAATCTGCTTACAACTTGGCCCAAACATGAGGCCAATATAATGTAATGAAAGATCTCACCTCTCCTAGATGCAAATATACAACCAAATGCTATTTTTCCTTGATATCGATTTGCTGATGCAATATAATGAACTGCTGCAAATGTGCGAATTCCTCCTTGAAGTGTGATTTTCTTTTGTAAATGAAATTGATGATCAAATGAATGATCAGCACCTTGTATATATACAAAGTAAGGCGTCTCTTTATTTTGGGTCGGCCTCTTTCACCAAACAAGGCGACTTTTATTTGGGTCAGCCTTATAAAAAATAAATTAATATTTATAGCAAGTCCGACTTGCTTTCATTTGTCTTTCATTTATGATTTAAATTTTGGGAGAAGGATATCTCCTGCTGCTATAACGTCAACAATTCTTTGGTTTGGATTTCAATGGAAGAGGGGTATTGCTCTGCTAGGTTTAGGAAGACATGAATGTGCGCATATAACCCAAATTCGTTTTTGATTATATTTTTATCAACCATTATGAAAGTGCCTAGATAATTGCCTTTTTTCCCCTAGAACCAAAGCGCTCTGGTATTCTAGAGCTAGGTTGTACATCCTAATCTCCACATTGGCATATTTGAAATGTTGTGTTTAAGAGGGTCAAAATTTGGCTCCGAATCCTTGATGTAGAATCCAACTCTGTCTATTAGACAAGGGCCCCCATTTAGAATTTCCTCCTTTTGAATCTTTGATTTGCACTTGACTTGGAAGAAGCCTTTTGACAGATTTTGGACTTCACCTCCTAGTCTTCCTCATCTCACCTTTGAAGACTTTCCTTCCATTGGTTTATTATTCTACTTTGCTCCACTTTTTTCTGCTCCTCTTCTTTTTGTCTTCTTTGCTTTTTTGGGCTCCATTGTCTTAAAGTCTCTCACTGATTTAGAATAATATTTTATTATTATCTTTTTTTCAACGTCTGGGTCTTCAGGCTGGTACACAATCATGATTACATTAGTATTATATTATGTGCTATATTTGTTGTTTTGTGCATTTCCTATGCTGGGGTGTACCTTATTTCAAATATTAAGCTCATGTTCATGTTATGTCAGTTATTCTAAATAGATGCCTTGTTTGTTGTGCTTTGTGGAAAACAGACCGGATTTGTTAATTCACTTGCATTTGCACGGTCTGGACGATTCCTTATTGCTGGAGTTGGGCAGGTATGTGTTTTCTTTTCTTTTATTTTCAATCTTGGTTCAATAAGTTTCAAAACCATTGTATGTTTTATTTGCAGTTTATATTGAAGGTTTGGATTTGTGTTTCTATGGTGGAAAGCAACAGCTCAAGTTTGAGTTCTTGTTGTCTATTGTTCTACTTCTTAATATTCAATTATCTAAAAGTGTGCTGAAATTTATAAGATACATTGAATGACATTGTTGTTTTTGGCAGGAGCATTTTTCTTTCATGATAAATGTGGTTGTACTGAATGCTTTCTATTCTCCTACTACTGAAACATTGATTTATAAGGTCTAGTCTGTTTGATTAATTGCTAGATTAAATATGCATTATGCCTCTATCTCACTAGCTCAAGGTTTCTTTTCCGATAAAGATTCACATAATCATATACCTTATAGCTTGCTTTACCTCTTGATTGAGATCAAGTATTGCATGACCGTGAAAGATAAACAACAATTTTATGATCCAATTTTCATGAATGTTTGCATAGCTTGTTGTTATTGCGTCGAAGGCGTTCCCTCTATGAACAATGCCAAGCAGATCTTTGAGATTGATGGTTTGCAGTGTTCAAGGAGCGTGCAAGACGATTAAAGGAATCTCAACCATTCATCATTTTTCGCCATTTTTGGCTGTTTTCCATTGTTTTTTTTCTGCTTTCCCCACTGCTATTGGTTTCTGCTCCTCCAAACTCTTCCTCACTAGTATTGACCTTTCACTTCTCCAATTTGGCGAGCTGCAACATGAAAATGGGGTTTTGACGAGGGTTTTAGAGTATTTCCCTCTATGAACAATGCCCAACAGATCTTCGAGATTGATGGTTTGCAGTGTTCGAGGAGAGTGCAAGACAATTAAACGAATCTCAGCCATTCATCATTTTTCGCCATTTTTTTGGCTGTTTTCTGCCATTTTTTTCCTGTTTTCCCCGTCGCTATTGGTTTCCTCTCCTCCAAACTCTTCCTCATTGGTATTGACCTTTCACTTCTCCAATTTGGCGAGCTGCAGCCTGAAAATAAGGTTTCAACAAGGGTTTTAGAGTATGTTTATTAAAATGAAAATTACTGCCAAGATCAACACATTTAGGTTTTAACATTATGACATCCTTTACCCTACATAGTTAAGTATATATTAGCATAATTAATATATAATATATATTTTATATAATAAAAATAAAATTATAAATAATATAATTATACTTATTATATATTATATTTTTTAATAAAATTATTAAATACATATAAAAATGATTATAATTAATAACCAATAATTACTATAGTTTTATATAGTTCAAAAATTTACATATAAATATAATACAAAATATAATTAATATATAATATATATTTTATATAATACAAATTAAAGTATATTTAATATAATTATATTTATTATTATATATAAATCATATTATTATTATATATCCCTCCCTATCTTCCTATCTATCTCTCTATCTCTACCTTTCTCCTTTTCTCATATATCTCTATCTCTCTCTTTCTCTTCCCATATATCTCTATCTCTCCCTACTTCTCTATCCCTCTCCCCATCTTTATGTATCTCTCTAATTCTCTTTGTCTATCTCTTAGTCTCTATCCCTCTCCTCTCTCTAGATCTCCTTATATATCTATCTCTCTATCACTTTATCTCACCATCAATATCTCTCTATCTCTCCCTCTCCCTCTTCCTCTATATCTCTCTATCTCGTCTTCTCTCTCTTCCTCTATCTCATTGAGAGATCTCTCCCTCTCTCCCCCATCTCTCTCTCTCCCTCCATGTATCTCTCTCCCTTCTCCCCCTCTTCTTTCTCTCCCTCTTCTACCTATCTCTTTCCCTCTCCCCCTCTTCTTTCTTCCTCCTCAACCTATCTCTCTCCTTCTCTCCCCCTCTTCTCTATCTCTCCCTTCTCTACCTATCTCTCTCATGCCCTCTCCCTCCCTCTCTCTCTCTCTCTCTCTCTCCATCCATCTCTTCCTCCCTCGCTCCCTACCTATCCCCAATCTATCTCTCTATCTCTATGGCTTTCAAAGGAACAAATTGTGATTTTCAAATAAAATTAGATTTCTCCATTTATCCTTTGCAAACATACACAATTTCCTCCTGAAATACTAGTCACAATTTTATGCACCAAAACCCTCAAATTTTCTTTAAAAGAATCTATGCCATGAATGAAAAATTCTTTTTCACATGATCCCTTGCTTTGATACCATGTTGTAAAAATGAATAGGTCACAATATTATTAAATAGAAATAGAATATGATATTATTATATTAGATATCAGGAATCAGGATACTGATCACAATGAGGTTCATCTCCTTATATAATATATAGAGTTTGGAGGATGAAACCAAATAAATATGCAATTGGTTAAACATGACACAACTCACACTAAATGCTAAAAATAGCCAACTCTTTTTAAGTCACTATGGTGACTTTATTACAAAAGTAAGCCTTATTTTCTAATAATCATTTAATATTATTCTAATAATAAGGGGTTTCATTTACAGTGGTTAACAATTTGAACGAAACAGTTTGCATCCTCTAAACATGCTGTAAGCTTTGATCCAAAAAGAAAAGTAGGTTCTATGATAATGTTAAAAGAGTAGCATCTTAGTAGGGATGCCCAAGAAATCTATCCAAAAGCATTAACATTCAAAAATAAAAAGGAATGCATATCCTTTGCAAGTCTTTGTCTAAGAAACCAACTTAAGGCGAATAGAAGAACTTGTAAATTGACTCGCCAAGTATGTATAATCCATAGAGTTGAGACTCGGATTTGGTGAAAACTTGTCAAGCCAATTTTTTATTTGGACTAGGACTCAATGTGAATCTAGGTGATAACTTGTCAAATTTAAAAAATCATTGGGAAAAATGGTGAATGTTAAGGAAATAACGTAATGTGAATCTAGGTGATAACTTGCCAAATTTAAAAAATCATTGGGAAAAATAGTGAATGTTAAGGAGATAACTTATTATACCGCGTCTCCTATCAAAATAACTTCAAATATCATAGTAGCATTACTTGGATTTGAGATTGACCCAGGAAACCAAAAATATAAATGGAATTCAACTACTTGGGAAAAAAATGTTGCCTTTCCATCTGGCACAGTACCAAACAATTTTTATTTTTTTGTCTTGTAAAACTAGCACAGGGGTCTAAGGCCAGCAGTCCTCAGCAGGTCAAGCCCAAATTAAGGCCTTTGAGGCCACAGGGATTTTTTGATTCAAATTAAGGTCTTTGAGGTCAAATTAAGTAATCTTGTATACCCTTTTTTTGTATAAGTAATTGAATATGTATATTTTTATAATTTCCTTATCTAGTTGTACTTATAGCAGGGAATGCTGAAAATTTGCAAGATACCATATCCATTTTCATTGAAACTCTGGTGAAAATAGTTGAAAGCAAATAGGCAAGTGATTGTTTTAAAGTGTTAGTGCCTATTTAGTGTTGAGATTGATGGAGTTTTTTAAAATATTGTTTTAACTGACTGGTGGCTGTGCAGACTTGGTGAGTCCAAGAGTGGGACTTGTGAGCCTCTACAGATATGTGAGTTTCAAACTTGGACTCACAAGTCTGTGCAGACTTATAAGGTCTGCAAGCCTAATCCACAGAGTCATTAAGGGTACTCGTACTCGGACTCATGAGTTTGTCAAATATCAACATTATAATCTCTTGTTATTTATACAGGTCAAATTTTGTAGAAATTGGAACTTGGAGAGGGCGCCTTTGGAGGAATTGAAGATCCTAATCATGGCTTTGCTAAGATTAAACACTAGCTTCCAGAGCTCACCAAACCAAGTGAGGAGGACTATATCCTTAAAAAAAAATTAGTATAACAATGAGAACAGGATGCAAGTTAAGGATTAACCTTCAAAATTATTAGAGGACATCGAGCAAAAAGCTGGCTAATAGCCATCCTTCCAACAGTGTGCTGTCTAATAGGTCTTTAATCCTCTGGAGTAAGGATAATTAGTGAGAACAATACATCTTAAGCCAAAACTGCTGGGGCAATTGGGACATTATGTATGGTAAAGCATCCTTCCAATGAGTGTGCTATTATGTAAATTCTTCAAGCTTTCTTAGAGCCATTGGCTGTTACAAATGTTGCTGGAAATTTTATGTGATCCTATATGAAATCAGCAACTGTAGTTACTACCAGTGCCATAAAAAAAAGGGGCAGAAATCACTGGGATTAAACAATCTTAAGACATTTTCATTGTCTAATGCTGATATGAGATGGCAACCATACTGAACTGTCCCAAAAAATAGGAGAAAATTTTTCCAAGATGTGCATTGTGGTGCTAGAAATTAAATCATGCATCTCAGACAAGACATGTAATTGCTTGTACCAAATGAAGCAGTCTATGTATAGTTTGCAAACATTTTGCATCAAGCAATTTTTTTGTAGCAATTTTTGAAAGTTTCATACTACATCGATGGTTTTACCATCAAATATTGTAATTCTAGAAACACTGCCGATGAGTTTAATATTTCCTGAGATCTTTTATACATGTCTACAAAGGAAACTTGGGGATGCGTCCCCAACATTTTTTGGGGCATCCCTGTTTTTGGGACATTTCAAGGACGCCTAGGGGATGTTTCCAGGCTGTCCCCAAATTGTGGAAAAATGCAGGGGATGTCCCAAAAAATTAGAGGGGATGGCTGGCCGTCCCTAGGACGGTCAAGGGATGTCATGGATGCCCAGGATCCCCATAAAAAAATGACTTAGAAAAAACCCCAATGCTTTAAAAAATGTTAAAATAGTGTGTCATGAAGGTTTAAGTTGCCTCTCGACCCCCCTAGGGGCATTGCCCTAGACCACTATGAGGGGCGTTGTCCCTTGACCCTACTAGGGGTGTTTGCCCCCAGACCCCATGAGGGGCATTGCCCCTCGACCCTGTTGGGGGCGTTGCCTCCAAATCCCTATGACGGGCCTTGCCCCTCAACCCCATTGGGGTCTCCATTCCCAACCTCCACTAGTTATTGGGATTTCATCACATAAAACCCTTAATTACGATGAGGCGGTCTGGGATTGGGAGTGGAGACCAAAACTAACAACTTAGACAACTATCTTTACTATTATTATAATATCCTTGATCGATGATGAAGTATCATACTATCAAAGATTCAAATGCCATCATTATTATAAAATAAAATATTACAGGATAATATCAAATGTATTCACAATTCTATATATTCTTAAATTTTTTTGCACACAAATTAAGTTTTGACATTTACTAATTTGTTCAACTCTCATGTGAACTCTGAATTTAACACAAATATTATGTATTAAGATTCTATAATGTATATATGAATGCTTTATCAATGTTATCATATGAATATTTATAATTTCTTTATATATTTTAATTTTTAAATTTTCCCTATTTTTTATATAGCCATCCCCTGGCGTCCCTGTCTTGGAAACTTGGGGCAACATAGATGTCTACTAATGACAGAAATGCTGAAACCAATACTTATAGTCATTGAGAACAAGTTTACCCTGCCAAACATTAGCAAATTTTCCTGAAGAAAATCTTCATTCAAACCAACAAAAAACATGCTTGCAATTGCCTTGTGCATCTACACGGAGGTTTAATTCATGTTCTGCATTCAGCCACTGTGTCTGATTTGAAGATCATTTCCTATCACACTAAGTTCTGACAAGTGGTATTAGAGCCTTTGTTCTGACTTGTGGTAATGGGATTCATTGCTGGTTTTTAACCAAGGTTTCTGACCAATTTTTTTAAGGTTTGTAACCTGTACTCTTGATTTGTGGTCAATTCAACAGAACTAAAAATAAACCTTTCATAACTAAAAAAATACTAATGTAGAATACAATAAACGAAAAACAACAATAGAAAAAATCTGAAACAACAAACAGGAAAGGATTTCAGAATTAGAAAGAAGGCACATTAACCACCCCTCCATTCACGAACAACTTACTTCTCTCTGTTATGCTTAATTGTTTTGATGTTTCATTTTTACCAGAAGACACTTCCTCTTATGCTTCAATCACTTTAACATGTGCCATTCTTCACAACTGGCTTCTCCAAACTGTATTTACTATTCACAAATCCCTTGTCCTAAAATATTGCACTGTGATTGAAAATAGTTTTTAATCATGTTTCACAGACTTCAAGTTAAAGGTTAAAAACTAAAAAGGCAAACCATTAGACATGCTTCCAATGATATTGCGACTTCAGCAAAGAGGCTACAAAATTCTTTGTGAAGTTCTGCCTACAGTATAGAAGTACTTTTCTTATACTTATTGGGGGGTTGTATGTTACTCCTGATCCTTACTTTCATTCTACCCAATTGCTTTATATGGGATTCTACCTTTATATGCTGATGTAGCTGCCTTTCTATTATGACATCGTTCATCACAATTCCTCTTTTTTTTCTTTTTCTTTTTGTTCTGATTAGTGGGGGAAATGGTGCTGGTGGGTGCGGAAAAGATTGGGAGGGAAGATTTGTCCCAAGTGTTCGCTAAGTGAATGCCACCTTCCTCAAGGCCTTCTAAGTAATGATGTAGGGGTGATATTAGAGTGGATGCAAAACTCCCTTATTGGGCCTTAAGTATATCCTTAATATGTGTGAAACACTAAGATGTATGTGGGTGTGTAGGATTGTGAGTAGTCAGCTCACATCACATGTTATTGTAGTAGTATTTATAAGCAGTATAAGTCCATCCATCAATTATCAAATTTATATTCTATTCGTCTCTTATTAGTGAGTATATTTTGTTCTGGGAATATTTAAAGGATTCCACTCCAGTTTTATGTATTCGGTTTATCATGTTGTGCATCTTTATAAATATTTCTTATCTGTCTATTGTTGAATATTTCCCTTAAACACTCACATTGTAAGATAGTAAATCCAATGCAGCATTCATCTGACTTTTTGGTTGTGTGGCTCTTAGTCTCTATCATTCCTCTAAAGTTGCCTGCATCAGACTCTGCATGGAATTATCGGAATGCTATTTTTCATTTCAAATATTATCAGTAGTCACAACTCACAAGCGTAATTTTGTGCTGATTTTTTCCCATGGTCCTTGTACCTCTTAAATGCTTACCTTATCAGAAAAGATTACGTTGCACTATTGTTAATTAGTTTAGCTGAACGTGATATAGCTTGAATTTTATGGTGACTATATCCAATACATTTAACAAGTTGGGCTATATCAATATCTACGTATGGATACATGCTGAATATGTAAGATGCTTTCCCAGATAGTGTGTTGTCTTTTTCGATTATTTACTCAGTTTGATGGATGACACATTTTATCAAACTTAAGACAAGCAATAGGTTTAAAAATTGATCAATATTCAATGTGCAATGCAAGACCAATCTGAAACATTCCTATGACATTCTGACCAATTCTGTATAACTGATTTGCAATGTATAAACATTCAGAAAATAGTTTCAGACTAGGAACAGCACAAATATCCAACTAAGAGCATAACATGATGTTTCCAATGCTGGGGCAGATTACAGTGACTCAACTGGAAGTATATAGGAACTGCAGAAATACTACAACAGTGCACATGCCAAACTTGCATTAAATATGAGGGAAATGATTCATACAGCAGAACAATGGTTTCATTCACTTCCCATGACGGTCATAAATATACTAACAGAGAATATCAGAAATGTATTGACTGAGATGCTTTAACAGCAGACTCAAAATTAGTCCCATTGTGCCCAGAACACCCAGGTCGATTCACATCACCATCTTAACCACAGATAGCGCTAAACAGCAAATGATATTATCCTAGTAACAGGGCAAATACATTCCCAACCTGGAAATTGAGCTTAGCAATGGAAAGGAATGGACTCGTGCTGCTACCATAGATAATCGTGCAAGCTGCAATTCCTTACGTGAAGCTCCCAGGTTGGCACACAATCACAGATAGCAATGAAAGTCAAATTCAGTCGCTTCCCTTCCCAATGGTCAGGTTCTTGCTACAGGAATATTCTCAATTCTATTCTTTGCCTTTGTAAGCAGCTCCTGATGGTTTGATGGTTGTCTTGCAAAGTGGTCGACCACCTATCATTGATTTCCCCATAATGAAGCTGGCAGAAGCTTGAGATAATACTTGTTGAGACCCGATGATTAGCGCCTTCTGCTAGCAAATGTTGGCAGCAGATGTATTGGGCCTGACTTCTCTATTCTGGCGGCTAAAATGAAATTCCTTATATCTGTGATCCCAATCTAATGGAATAGATAACATGTATTATGGGCTATAGCTGGCGTTGGCCTTCAAAAAGTAATATTGTTGCACCTCAAATATTGTTGAATACCTATGGATAGGACCCGATGTGAGCATCCCCTTTAATGCCACGATTCTTACTTTAGACTTGATGAATTTCTTCTGTGTCTCCTTTTCGACTGCAAATCGTTTTGTCTTTATTCTCTATGTAGCGGTATAAAGTCAATAGATTACAGCTCGTCCTCATGAGTGAACTCCCTCATATGAAGCAAGGAACCTTTATCATCAAATGGATAATTTCTGAGCTTGTCTTTTTCCTGAAATTTTATTAATTTGTCTTTTTTGCACTAGCCGCTACATTCCAATACTCTGTTTGTTTCACATAGCATCTATTCGCTTGATGCCACGATGACTTCCAGCTACTTCTTAAAATCACCTTCTTCGACTCCAGTAGTAATGAATAAAGGTGGCGACTACCAATATGAATATCAATACTACTTATTAGAGACCCTGATCATTAATCTGATATATCAAACAATCTGGAAATTTTGTCTTCGGAGAAATTTCCCAAACTCGCTCTCCTGGCAAATATTCATTGAAGCCCCAAACCAGAAATCAATAAGTTCAACGTGAACTCCGTCGCGAATCCACTCCTAGAAAAGAGTTAGGTTTTCATCCAACCCTTTCCAATCTGCTGAAGGTTTTCGTCCTCAGAGATTTAGCTGAATCAAGGATTCAAGCTTTTGCATAAAGCATAAGAATTATCAACTCAACAACTGATGCCCAAATGCTTTGCCTGCAACTCCTTTTAAAGGCTCCAAGGAATCTTCTAGAAGAAGCCAATTTGCAACTAACTCCAGCTTCTAGAAGAAACTTATTTAATAAAGTGACCTTTTTAATATTTTATTATTTCCATTTTATTTTAATTAAAATAATTAATTAAAGTCATCATTTTGAAATAATATTAATTTTTGGACAACTTAAATTAATTAAATTAATTAAATCACTGGGGGACATTACAGAATATATATTCAAATTGAATATGTACTGGATATGGCGTAAGTTGTAACTTGTATCTGGGAAAGGGAGGGCAAGTATCTGATAATATATATTTTGGTTTCAATAAATTATATCTGCTCCAATACTTCTGCTTTCTTGCATGTCAATTTATAGGTACAAACATCAAAAACAAACTTAAAAAACAAAACATATAGAGGTACAAACCAATGCTAGATGATCAAAATTTTCACATTCATCTGCATATTTTTTTCATTTTAAATTCTATAGGGATTCCTTCCAAGATTACAATACAAGTTGTTTTATCAATCAGTGAAAGTAACAATTAGAACAAGCACTCATTCTCTGATTGGAATGTCTTAAACAGGAGCCTCGATTAGGTAGATGGGGTCGCATTCAAGCTGCTCGCAATGGTGTTGCTTTGTACCCAATTGAGCTTTCATGATGAACCTGAGGAGAGAATTGGAAAGATTGGATCATATCTTTGTTGCTTGTCTCTCAGAGTGATATGCCTGGTATGTTTGAGTGTATAGGAGAACCTGGTGCCTCTTTTGGGAAATCCCTTTATAGCAATTCATTCTCCTGATTTGTCAATGTTTTCTGCATGGCTAAGGTTGGCTACCACATTTCAAGTTTCAAGCACCAAGATCGTTCTGACCCCTAACAGTGGTTGACAAGAATATAGTATCTGGGAATTCAGTATCAAATGTATTTTAGGAAGTTGGCTTGGCATGAAACATAGTGCAGAGAGAGTTTTCAAATTTTGTCCTCTCAATCTATGCATTCCTTTTTTTTGCTGAGTCAATGTAATTTTCAATTTTGTACTAGATATGAACAAAATTGTGTAATGATTTAATCTTTTTAATAACCCTCTAGAAGATGCCTTCTCCAGGTCAATTTTGAGAAATAGGAATCTACATTACGTGCTATGCAAATTTGCCAGATTTCATCCAATTTTAGTCTATTGTGACATGGGCCTTGCAAAATAATTTTACACAGGCAAATTATATTGCCTGTTAATGCAGGTCAAGTGCCATCACGTCAGTTCCTAATTCCCTATCATAAAATTGGGATTGTTTGTGCATGATGTGCACTCTATATCTTTTTAGTGGAGTTAGACTCTACTGAGCATTAAATATTTTTGCATGTCTCATTTAAATTTTCTGGAGTACAAAAAATGTGTTCAATTTTACTTGTATTGTAAAATCTTTATGTCAATGAAATGGTCGAACAAGGCAATGCAAGAGGTGGTAACAACACAAAAATGCAACTCATTGTAATGTAGAACTGACAACACCTTAAGCAGGAGCTGGTGATGATTTGAATGGTTGTATGGCACTGCATATGTGGATTCTTTTACGCTGAAATCAACCATTGTATTATTTGTTGTAACCATGTGGTGTTATATAATTTGTGTAATGTAGATTAGTGTTAAGTATGGAGTGCATGGATGGCATCCTTTTCAAGTTGAAATCTACTTTCATGGTAACTATATGTTTGGTACTTTGTACAATGTAGATTAATGCTAAATTTGGAGTTCCAGGTGCAATAAAATCAGCAATAGCCATTCCATGGCACACATGCAAGGAGGAGTTTATAATTCACTGTGGCTATCGGAGAATACTATGGGTACTTGTCACAACAATGGCTGATTGTATTCCACATCACACAAAGCAGCAAGGTTTCACCAATGCTAGAGAATACTACATATGTGAACATTGCATGTAGGGTGAACTTTATGAGTTGTCTACATCTTGAGCTGAGTTGCATGCAAAGTTTCCTTCCTAATGAAAGAATGTTGCTACAAATAAATACTCCATTGTTCGTTTACGTGTTGCTGAAAGTTGAGAAGTATCCATAGCCTACCCAATCGAGGATTGACAACATTATGTGACCATTGATTTGTGTGCTTCTATGCAAGTCTTGTTCACTCTATTGGTGCAAATACAGTGGCAATCACTTAAAACATCTTTGTTGATACTTAAGGGCATGACAGAATTTGTTTCCAAAAGCGACCACCAAGTCAATGTTGGTAAAGCTAAGATGTTCTTTAACACCATTCATTGATGAAAACCGGTTTTTCCACTCCAAAAGGGTATTGATCCTTTGATTTTTCTGAATTTGATAAAAACATGAACTACAAGAAATTATTTCTGAACTCTTGTACTTTCTAATGAGAAATCGAAACTTCTGATTTGTTGTACATTCATTTTCATAAGGAAAGTTTGCCATTTTACAGCCCATGGTAAGGGTCTAGTATAAATGATTCATATAATGAACTATGCTATGTTTTCTGATTACATGTATTTTTTGTGAAACGCCATATTTGCTTTTATGAATAAGGAACTTGCACATCTCTATTCGGAAAGCAACAATGCCAATGAGATTCAATGTAGACGACATAAGTTGATTGCTCTCTTGCTTTCATCATGGAGTAGTATGCACAAATTGCTTTCGTTAGGATAAAGCTAATAGTCTATGAGCAATTTTATCAACATAATTTTTTAAGCTTGAATTCTTGCAATGATACATTGTGATTGTGACAAAAGGGCTTTAGACATGCAATCTAGGAATGCATTTAGTTCTTCTTGCATTGTTTATTTCTAATCAAGGACATAACACGAGGGACATTAGCCTCCATGAATGTTCTCTTTGATGCCATATTGTAAGGATGATGTTTCAAGTAACTATCAATGCTATAGGCAATGTGGTATTCCCATGAACAAAGGTTACACGTGTGTCTAGATTTGTTGACAACTTATGCAACTTGTATATGAGTATCATGTTTATTATAACCATAGACTTGTCAATTTCATTGCTAGAGGGATTCATTTCTCACAATGAATTGGGAAAAGATACATTTATATAATTAAGTTAATTGAATTTGGTCGCATATTGATTAGATTTATGAGGAATGCCAAAAGCAATTTCTTTCTATTGAGTTACTTTAATAAGCATGCGAAGCTTTTTTGGAATTTATGATTTTTATACTATATTAAATATATTGTAGAAACAGAGATATGACTTTATAATGAAAGTATGTTGAAAACTTTAAGCATCCAAGTACATAAATAGTGATATATTGTTGATGGAAAATATAAATAATCACTAAAGAGTTGCAAACCATAAAAAAAAAATATACATGGATAAACCCTTAAGAGATCCAAAGCATGTAATAATTCTTCAAATGAGTTACATCAATAAAAATCCAAGTACATAAATGGTGATAAATCATACTTGGAAAATATAAATGATCACAAAAGAAGCAAATTTTGACAGGATATATATGGAGAAACCCTTAAGAGTTCAAAGCTTGTATTAATCTTTCAAGTGAGTTACACCAATACAATTTCTCTCTCCTACACTAGTCACTAAAACTTGCAAAACAACTTCCTTTCTTTCAACTTAGACACTTAATGTATAGGCATGATGAAAATTACAACCATTTGTTCGAAATCACTAGCTAGTTTAGGTATTATTATCCATGCATAAATCACAACACCCAAATCAAGGAGTTATATTAAAAACTTCTAATTTATCCACGTTTTTGGTGATTTTTCTTGATCTTTAAATCCATACTTTAGTCCCTCTAATCATGCCTTTTCTATTTCAACAACTCTTACATACTATTTAAGTTATCATAATTGTATTTAGCAACTACTAGACAACTAAGAGATAGTTACAAATTGTCAAATTACAAACTATAAGTGACAACTAATGCCACTTAAGTAGCTGTAAGCAATTAAATAAATACTTCTAATACTACAATATTGCAAGGTGTACAAAATATGTCAAATATACAATGTTGAACATGAGAGTGAGAAGAACTAAGGCAATTCTAGCACATAATAGTTGAGGTTTCATTGAGAGTGTATCAATGATAATGTGAAAATAGGTCTTGTTTTCATTACAAGTGAAGTAGAATGATAAATAGTCTTTTTCCTTTTGACAATGCATATGATTTTCTTAAGTTTTGGGTTGCCAATTATTTGATTTAGTTTCTAATTTGTGACAATACTCAATAAGAGCCCCTTTTATATACACATACAGACACATATGTTATACATACATGCATACATACATATTGCTATTAGGATTCAACTGTGTAGTTTTACGAGTCAAACTCGTTGACCCATGTTTCATGAGTAGTGGTTCACAAGAACCCATCTCTCATGATAATGAATGGTCCACTTAGCACTCATTTCATCTAGGTGATGCTCATAAAGGTGAAGCATTGGGCCTTCTTGGGAGGTCACCCATCCCGGTACTACTCTAGCTCAGAGTTTTCTCCCAAGTTAAGCCTACTTAGCTTGCAATCCCATTTGCAAAACCTTCAGCAAGTGTTGTGCCTTATGAACCATTCATTATAGAGCCCCTTTAAGGACTCACACAACGCTCACACAAATTCTTTCATCATTGACTACAACAAACATGATGCAACAAATTTGCATAATAGATTAAATCTTCCCAATTCAACTTGCAACTATGTTTCACAACTTCAAATAAATCAAATTACATAAGTTTGTGTAGCCTTACATGCTGAAGAAAATCATTACAAAATAGATGTAAATCCACTATGTGACAACAAACAACTTAAAAAACAAACTACAAATTCTTTTCCTTTAAATCATCTTTCTACATTGTCAAATTGACTCTCCAATCTGCATTCTTCAACAACCAACTTTGCTAATCTTCAATCATGGATATAAAAATCCATTTGTTGTTGTAATACACCTTCAAACTTGCAACAAAATGTCTTCTCCTCTTCCTCCCAGAAAAAGCCACACCTAATTCTTCTTCTCCCTCCAAAATCTAGAAAATGATGAACTCCAAAATTTTCAAAATTAGCTTCAATAATGCCTCCACTACCTCCATTTTTTGTAACTCCCATCTTCCATGCCCAACCTAAAAAATCCTTGAAAATGCATGAAGAAAATATTAAATGCTCAAGAAAAGCAAAATAAAAGCCACTCCCAAGAAATTGCCAAGAATAAGTAACAAATTGGATTCCCACTCCTTGCAAATAGGTCCAATCTTGGAAAAAGCATCAGTCAAGACAATATGTGCACCAAATTTTTTGATGCTATAGTTGAGGAGCATTGATGAGTTGTCTCCATTTGTAACTCCCCAAAAATCCATGCCCAGTTTCCTTTTTAAATTTTACACTTCAAAATTGCCTCCTAAACTATCTCCACACCAAGATTTTGCAATATTATAATAAAATCAATTATTTAATATATTATTTAGGCCTAACATTGCATTTATTCTCCAACATCAAAATTACCAAACCTTAGGAAATTAAAATACTTTATTTTTGGTTGATGAGGATTGCCAGTGACTGTGGATGCTCTAGCATCGAACACCCATGGTAGAAAGAAAAGTGACCCTGTCACTTCTCAAGAGGAAAACCAAGATGGTTAACCTCAACTTTTGATAACCAACATGAGTCTTTAATTGGTCTCCCAAGCCATTTTACCAAATACTCAAAGTACTGCTTGTTTCTTGTGCTCCTACTCACCCTATTGTCCAAAATTTCCTCATCTCCTCCTCCGAAGTAGGTGTTGGAATGTTCAACTGTGCTCCTGTTAAATCTATCTAAAATTCACCTTCATGATATTTTGATAAATTTGAAATATTAAATATGGGAGAAATATTAAGCTCTTTAGAAAACTCTACTTCATATGCATTACTTGAATCATGCTTACTTACAATATTGCAAGGCCCAAATTTCTTCATTTTTAACTTGTAAGTACCCACTGAAAATCTTTCTTTTCTCAAATATACCATAACTTCATCTCCAATATGAAATTCTATATGCCTCCTCTTCAAATCAACCTTAGACTTATATTGAAAATTCATTTTATTGATATGCTTTCTTACCTCTTCATGTATGCTCTTCAAGTGTTCGGTAAAGTCCTTTGCTTCTGCACTTTTCTTGTCAATGTTATCCATCTTTCTTAAATATGAAACATCACTTGGGCTACCACCATAAATTTTTTGGAATGGTGATCTATTTATGCTCCTATTGGCCAAGTTGTTATATGCAAATTCTACTTGAGGTACAACTAAATCCCACCCTTTTGGCTTGTCTCCAACCAAACTTCTCAACAAATTGCCTAAGCTTTTGTTCACAATCTTTATTTTCCCATCCATCTGTGGATGGTAAGCTGAACAAAACTTCAAACCAGTCTTAGCTTTTTCCATAATGTCCTCCACAAGTATCCCATTAACTTTGTATCTCTATTTGAAACTATGCTCTTTGGTAGACCATGTAGCCTCACTACTTCCCTGAAAAACAATTGTGCAATATGCACATCATTAGTCTTTTTACATGGAATAAAATGAGCGGTCTTAGAAAATCTATTCCCCACCACAAAGATTGAATCATATCCCTTTTGTGTCCTTGGTAAACCAAAAGCAAACTCCATACTAATCTCTTCCCATGGCCTCTTAGGTACCGATAATGGCTGATATAAACCAGTGTTTTGACTAGTTCCTTTTGCTACTTGACAAATCCTACAACTCTAAACATACTTCCTAACATCTTGCTGCAATTGAGGCCAAAAATAATGTTCTCCAACAAGTGCTATGGTTTTATCAAAACCAAAATGTCATGTAATTCCTCCACTATGTTTTTCCTTAATTAAATTCATTCTCATGGAACTTCTATGAATACATAACTGATTACCTCTAAAAAAACATACCCTCTTGAATTAAATAATCCAACCCTTTTGTTTTATCACCTGCAACAAAATCCTTACATGCTCTCCAAGCCTCTCCAAAATTAGGATCTTCTTTATACAACTCCAATTCATTGAATCCAACCACTTCAACTTGCATTTTAGTTAGCAAACTTTGTCTTCTATTCAATGCATCAACAACTTTGTTAGACTTCCCACTCCTATACTTCAAAACAAATGTGTAACTTTGCAAAAATTCTACCCATTTTATGTGACTTTGATTTAACTTCCCTTGGCTATTCAAATATTAAAGTGCTTGATGATCAGTAAACAAAACAAACTCCTTAGGCAAGAGATAATGTCTCCACTTCTTTAATGATTGAACAATGGCATAAAAGTCTTGATCATAAACTAAATATTTCTTCTTTGCATCATTTAACTTCTCACTAAAGTAAGCAACGGGTTTACCTTTTTGACTTAGAATTGCTCCAATGGCATTACCACTTGCATCACGATCTACTTGAAATAACTTGCTAAAATTTGGAAGTGCTAAAATAGGTTGCTTTGTCACCTTAGTCTTCAACAATTCAAAACTCCTTGCTGCCCCTATAGTCCATTTGAATTCTTTCTTGTCTCCTCTCATGGTCTTAGTTAGTGGTTCACAAATACTATAAAAACCTCTATAAACTTCCTATAAAAGCTTGCTAAACCATGAAATGATCTCACCTCTATAGCACTTCTAGGTTTAGACCATTCTAGGATAGCTTTCACCTTTTCAGGATCCATTTTGATTCCATCTCCTAAGACAACAAATCCCAAATACACCAACTCTCTTTTCATAAAGTTGCACTTCTTCAAGTTAATGAACAATTTTTCTTCTCTCAATTTTTCAAAAACAAATCTAATGTGCATCAAATGGTCTTCTAATGTCTTACTAAAGATTAAAATAACATCAAGATATACAATCACAAATTTTCCCAAAAACTCTTTCAATACCTCACTCATCAATCTCATAAATGTGTTAGGCACATTGGTTAACCCAAAAGGCATGACCAAGCACTCATACAAACCTTCTTTAGTCTTGAAAGTTGTTTTCCATTCATCTCCCTCTCGGATTCAAATCTAATGATAACCACTCTTCAAATCAATCTTGGTGAAGTACTTAGCTCCACTTAAGCAATCTATAATATCATCCATTCTAGGCAATAAAAATCTGTATTTGATGGTGATTTTCTTAATGGCCCTTGAATCCATGCACATTCTCCATTCTCCACCTTTCTTTGGTGCCAAAACCGTAGGCACTACATATGGGCTTAAGCTTTATCTAATCAAACCTTTTTGCAACAGTTCTTTTACTTGTGTATTCAATTATTCACTCTTGGAGGAGACATTTGTGGGCTGCCTTATTAGGAAAACTTTCCCTTGGTATCAAATCAATTTGATGACTTATCCTTCTCACAAGTGGTAATCCTTTTGGTGCATTATTGAAAATAATTTCTTGGAATTCATGCAAAAAATCTGTAACTTCCACAAGAACATCTTCCACTTTTTCTTGGTTAGTTTTTGGAATCAAAGTAAAACAAACATTTTCATGCTTCATGTCATCTAAAAACTTCCTAGCATCAACTAAACAAACCATTGCATTGCTGCAAACCTTACCCATTTCCTCTTTCAATGGTTTCAATTTGTGTCTCACTCCATCCTTCGTCAATGAGTATGTATTGGCATACCCATCATGCATTGCTTTCCTATCAAATTTTCAAGGTCTTGCCAACAAAATATTACAAGCATCCATAGGTATAATATCACACATAATTTCATCACTATAACCTTCTATTTTAAATTTTACCAAACTTTGCTTCCTGACCAAAAGTTTTTGATCATTCTGAATCCAAGCAATCCTTTATGGATGCAAGTGCCTTCTTATTTCTAGCTTCAACTTGTTCACCATTTCTTAAGATACGAGGTTATTAGTGCCTCCACTATCTATGATAACACTACATACCTTTCCTTCACATTTGCATCTTGTTTTAAACAAATTCTTTATTTGAACATATTCATTATCTCCATTCAATAGGGATCTCCTAGTTATTAAGACTTCTCTTTCTGTTTCTTCAGAATGTGATGACTTTGCATTTTCCTCATTCATATTTTCTGCCCTTGCATTTTTTCAATCCTATTGGTTCTTTTCTGATTATGACCTGGTAATCATAAGCTCGATGCACTCTTCACCATACTGGAAACATGTTCCATGAAAACCTTCTCTTTTGAATCCTCTACCCAATCTTCCTCTCCCTTTGAAATTTTGCTCTCAAGAGTTATAAGAATGATCAAATTTTTTATTTTTGTTACTGCCATGATCTTCATTTTTCTAATTTTTCTAATTATTGTCTTGTCCTCCATAAGACCTTTGTCCAATTCTTCCACCACAACCTCTTCCTCTTTGCTTATTTTCAAACTTTCTATTTAATCTTTCTTCCACCTTTAGTGAGAATTGATATGTATCTTCTATGGTGCACATTCTCACTAATGCTAATTCTTCTTGTATGCTAGGCTTCAACCCATTGATGTAACATGCTACTTTCTCCTCATTTGCTTCAACATGTCTTGTTCTAATCAAGACTATGGAATTCTTCAGTATGCTCTTTTACAATTCTTATTCCTTGTCTCAGACTGTGCATCTTCTTGATGAACTCTAGTTCATAATCTACAGGAATGAATTGCCTCTTCATCTTTTCCACCATTCTAACCCATCTAGCAATTTTATCTTTTCCCCTCCCTTTTTCAATTTGGATTTCCTTCTACCAAATGCTAGCATGTCCCTTTAGTTTTGTCTTTGTAAATTTCACTCTGTCAGTGTCTTCAATTTCTTTGAGTTCAAAGAATTCTTCCATGTCATTTATCCAATCTATGAGATTCTTTGGATTTAAGCTTCCATTGAATGTTGAGACTTCCATCTTTGGTCTTTTTCCAATCTTGAAGATGGCCCTAAGCAATCTGACTTCTCTAGGATCCATTTCATCTTGTGCTTCTTCTTTGAATGGTTCCTCATTTTCAACTTCATCTTTACTTTCATCTCTTCTTCTAACATCAACTTCCTAACACAACTCTTCTTGCAATGCTTGAAATTTCCTCTAGAGGCTCTAAAATAATCCATGCTAGAAGGGTTTCTACTTCCACCTCTACCCCTTCCTCGTGGGGCTACTCTTGGAGGCATTTTCTCACAACCCACAACTCATAGGTCCTATTTCAAACTGCCTGCAAACTCAAGAACAACTTATTGTGATACCACAAATGTAAGGAAGGACTCACACAACCCTCACAAAATCTTTCAACATCAATCACAACAAACATGATGCAAAAAAATTGCACAATAGATTCAATCTTCTCTATTCAACTTGCAACACTGTTTCACAACTTCAAATAAATCAAATTACATAAGTCTGTGTAGCCTTATAGGTTGAAGAAAATCATTAGAAAATAGATATAAATTTTCTATGTGACATAAAACAACTTCAAAGCAAACTACAAATTCTTCTCCTTCAAATCATCTTTCTACATTGTGAAATCGACTCTCCAATCAACATTCTTTAACAACCAAGTTTGTTGATCTTCAATCATGGATATAATAATCTATTTTCTATTGCAACACACCTTCAAACCTGCAACAAAATGTCTTCTCCTCTTCCTCCTAGAAAAATCCATTCCTACTTCTTCTTCCTCGAAAATCTAGAAAATGATGAACTCCAAAATTATCAAAATCACCTTAAATAATGCCTCCAATACCTCTATTTCTTGTAACACCCATCTTCCACACCCAACTTGGAAAATCCTTGAAAATGTGTGAAGAAAATATTAAATTCTCAAGAAAAGAAAAATAAAAACCACTCCCAAGAAATTGCCAAGAATAAGTAACAAATTGGATTCCCACTCCTTGCAAATAGCTCCAATCTTGGAAAAAGAATCAGTCAACACATTATGGGTGCCCAATTTTTTTATGCTATAGTTGAGGAGCACTAACGAGTTGTCTCCACTTGTAACTCCCCAAAAATCCACGCCCGGTTTTCCTTTTTGAATTTTACACTTCAAAATTGCCTCCTAAACTATCTCCCACACTGAGATTTTGCAATATTATAATAAGACCAATTATTTTTTTATATTATTTAGGCCTAATATTTCATTTATTCTCCAACTTCAAAATTACCAAATCTTAGGAAATTAAAATACTTTCTTTTTGGTTGATGATGATTGACATTGACCGTGGATGATCTTGCATCACATACATACATGTGTGTATGTGTATATACATATACATATGCATATACATATACATATACATATGCATATACATATACATATACATATGCATATACATATACATATACATATATACACATGCATATACACATACACATACACACATTTGTATAGGTGACCACGATTTTTTTAGTTGAAATCCCTTAGTGCACATTTACATAATTTGCCTTAAGGAAAGAGAGGATTAGTGACCTTTCTACATTGAATTTGAAGGGCCAAATTTGATGTTAAAATTTTAACCAAAAAAGAGTTACTTTATAGATCAAAAGGGTTTGATGCATCTCTAGTTGACCAAAGAGTGAAAGTTTGTTAGAGTAAAGGTGATCATCCTTTCTTTTATATTTTTGGAAGTAGATATAGAATGAGACTCAAATTTTTTAATGCAGCTTGTAAAATATATCTTTCTAAAACAACATAATTCAAGTGTGGTAAAAAATGTTTATTTCTATTTCTAATTTTAAAGCAATCATAAGAGTGACATGTTTATCTATTTCTTTCAAATGATTGATAATTAATCTTATAAGTTCTTTATAATGAAATTTTGTGTATGTTTTCTCCAAACTAGTTATTTGTGTGTACATTTTTGTGAAATCAATAAAGTAAAGAAATATTTAAGAGTAAAATTTGGCTTGAAATTGTGTTTATGTATAGTAATCCAATTCAATAACAGATGATTGTTCATTTGATCCTCAACCATAATTTTATTATAATAAACCAATTTAAATATTTATTTTTATTTTAAACAATTAATTTATTAAAGCAAAACCTTTTAATAAAGAGGTGAAGGAAATATAAATATATTTAAAATGAAGAATAACCTCTAATGATTTAAGTTTTTCTATTCATAATCATTTTAAAATCTTCATTTTGTATATCAAAATGAATAAAATTTTAAGATACCCACTTAATCATGTTAATCAACCCTCGATTATTAAAGAGCATGAGAACTTTAATTTAAAAATAATGTATTATCATAGACGGGTCAAATGAATGTAATGAGAGTAGAGTTAGAACAAAAGCACACAAAATATTAATGTGGAAACATAGAAGCATGACACTTTATTATGTAGTTGTAGAAATTTATAGACATGTGCCCTCATTAATGGCTTACGAAACCCATCAATATTCAAATGTCCAACCTATACAATGACTCTTTGCATCATAGTCTCAACCTTACCGAAAAATTAGTTAATTCTCTCCAAAATTGTTGAGCTTGTTTTCTATCAAATTGTTAGCTTAAGTAAATGACTGATGAAGATTCTTAGCCTTCCTTATGAACAAAATCTTGGATTTTAACTCACCCAATGTCATCAATCATAAGTAACTTCCACTCCAAGAAGTTGAAAAATCACAATGATATAAATTTGAATTGAAAAACAATGGCCACTAATAAGAAACTTTTAATTAGTTCTTTATCTCTCACATGGAAACCAACTATTAGATGCCAAAAAAATCCGCCAATCAATTGAATATTTAGAACTTGCAATGACATGACATGTGGAAATAGTTGCAAGGGTGAACATGTGACTAAAAACATGGTAGAAGGATATTGTGTCATAGAAAAATGATGCTATGAACTTGCACATCCTTACAACACTAGTCCAACCATTTATATAGTTGTAGATAGTCAATATAAGTCCAATAAAGGTTGTGTTACCATGAAGGAATTATAACAAGGATGCATGTAGAAAACCTCTTTTCATAGGTTGCACAAATCAACTAGGCTCTAATAAGTTACACAAGAACAAAATAGATGAATGGTTAATTAGTAATTACTCACAACATAAACACTAATACAAGAAAACATAAAAAGAAACAAGATAAAGAACAACCAAAACATCAAAAGAAAAATATTGGATAATACAATATGACATGACCCTTATGATGCTCCTCATTAAAGAATCTAAACTTTATACTTTAAATTAATAATATTTTGGGATCTAAACTTTATACTTTAAATTAATAATATTTTGGGATATGAACAAGGTTAAAAAGAGATAATACATAGTAATAAAATTATATACCTAAAATTTACTTCTATCACAATAATTAATTCATTTCATCCACAATTCAATCCACTAATTCAATCCAAATCATTAATTATTTAAAACAAATAAAATGAATTCATTTTCCATCCCATCATTAAATTAAAAAAATAAAAAAATATTAAGATATATTTTGCTATAAATAGACTTAATTAAATATTATGTTGTTTATTTTAAAGTTACTAAATCTTAATATACTTATTAGTACTTGCCATAGGCAATACTAAATAAGTTAACTTTCAACCAATCAAAAATAATATTTTATTTCATTTCGTGAATATGATTGACTAACAAGTTTTGTGTGTTATTAGGAAAAGTGAAAATGAACTATTATTTTACCTATTTTTGATAAAATTGAACTATTATTTTGCCTATTTTTTAACAAATGAACTATTATTTTCCAAGAAATGAAATTTATTATATTCTAAGAAGGAAGGAAAACCTGTTCATAGATATGAGAATTCCTTTTTTTTATTCTCACATTGATTTCATTTTCTTTTCCACACATCAAATATTATTGGAATTAAAGAAAAAATTGTTTTCCTCAAACATTGATATTTAATTGTAGCGAATGGAAATAGATTAGTTAGTTACTACTCACATCTAAATTTCTCTAAAATGGCCTACCTAAAATACCCCGTCCACTGCATTAAATAATATAAATAATGTGGAACCATCGTAAGATTTGATAGATATAATACACCGTAAGATAATATTGTCTTCACTGGTTGGAAAAACTCTACTGTGGCTCTAGTTGATTCTATTTTCTTCGGTAATTGCATTGGTACTAGACTCCTTTCTAAGGATTTGGGCTTTACCCTTACTGTGGCTAATATATATGGCCCCACATCAAACTAAAAGTCTTTTTGGGAAAGTATTTATGATAATGCTTTCTTAAAATCTGAAAACCTCATTTTGGGTGGAGATTTAAATTTTACTATGTCCAATGAAGAAGTCTGGGGTGATTTTGCTAGAGTTGACGCTTTGGCTAGTTTTTTTCAACATAAATTGGAGGTCTCTAAGTTGATTGATCTATCCCCAATTGTGATTGTTCCTACTTGGAGAAATATGCGCATTGGTGCTGAACGTGTGGCAAAAAGACTTGATAGATTTTTGGTACATGATTCTCTTTTCCATAAATCTGACAAGATCCATTCTTGGGTGGCCTTTGGTGGTGATTCTGATCATCTCCCCATTTTACTGCAAGTTGCTAAAGCTGACTCTAAACCTGCTTCCCCTTTCAAATTTAATCCCTCTTGGCTTTTGGATGCTGACTTCATTAACTTAGTTAAAAATATTTGGACTCTCTTTGATGAATGTTCAAATGTATCTGCTAGTCTACAACTGACTAAAAACCTTAAAAATATCAAGGAGGCTACTATTATCTGGGCACATAAAAAATGTTTGGAACAGGAAAGGTCTCTGTCTTTGGTGGAGCGGGAAATGGATGTGTTTTATGCTTCTGATTTCCAAACTACCTTTGATGAGGCTTCTAGATTAAGGTTGGTGGAGTTGGAACAAAAAAATAATTTTTTTTTGGCTGATCTAGAGGCTCAATGGAGATTAAAAAGTAGGGCTCTTTCGTTGGAAAATGGTGATGAAAATACTAAGTATTTCCATAACTTTGCAAATTATCGTAAAAAGAAAAACACTATTTGGGAAATGTCAAAGGCAGATGTACTATGGCTAACACTTTCAATGAGATTGTTGATATGGGAGTCACTCATTTCTACCAGTTGTATAAGGAACCAGATAGGGAAAATATTGCTGACATAGTTATTATTGCTGCACATTTTCTGAGCTTTGTTGATGGGGCAGCTAATGAGGAACTTATGAAAGAAATTTTGAGGGATGAATTGAAAATTGTTATGGGCACTTTTCATAAAGACAAAAGTCCAGGCCTAAATGGCTGGACTATTGAATTCTTCCTTGGGTTTTTTGATTTTCTAGGTTCTGATATCCTTCGTGTGGTCGAACAATCTCGACAATTTGGGAAAATATTTGGGGCTTTCAACTCAACATTCATCGCCTTGATTGCTAAGAAGGACAAGCCAGACTCCTTTGATGACTTTCACCCTATCCCTCTGTGTAATTGCATATAAAAGATTGTTGCTAAAGTCATCGCTATTCGAATCAAGCATGTGCTGTCAAATTCTATCTCGTGTGAACAATTTGGTTTCTTACATGGGAGACATATTCATGAGGCTATTGGGGTTGCTCAAGAGGGTATCCATACTATAAAAACCAAGAAATTGTCGGTTGTGGTTATGAAGCTTGATTTGTCGAAGGCTTATGATAGAGTGAATTGGCTATATATTCGGTTATTGCTGATACATCTTGGTTTTTGCTTATAGCTAGTTAATTGGATTATGGGTTGTATCACCTCTGTTTCATATGCCATTCTCATAAATGGGTTTGCCTCAAAGTTCTTTAGACCTACTCGTGGTTTGAGACAGGGCTACCCTCTATCACCTCTTCTTTTTCTATTGGTTGCTAAGGGATTAAGTCATGCTATGTTGGTTGCTAAACAAAATGGTTCTATAAGTGGTATTTTGGTTGGAGACACCATCATCCTTACACATCTTCTCTTTGTGGATGATATTTTGTTGTTCAACAACGACTCCATAGTTGAACTGATCAAGGTTAAAGAGATACTTGACTTATTTTGTGCTGCCACAGGTATGGTGATCAATATACGTAAGTCCTCTATCTCTCTTAGCAGAATTCAGATGGACCTACAAAATTGGATTCGTCTTATGTTTCCCTATCAGCATTTTGATCTACATGTTGGTTTTAAATACTTGGGCTTTCTCTTGAAACCAAATGGTTATGGAAAAAATGATTGGTTATGGCTGATTGACAAGGTTCAAAATCGTATCAATTTGTGGTGCAATAGATGGCTATCCATTGGGGGAAGACTTACTTTGATCAAATATGTTTGGAAGCTATACCTATTTTTTGGCTTTCTTTAGCTCACATTCCCAAATGCGTGTTGAAAACAATAAGAAAAAAAAATGCTTCACATTTCTGTGGAAAGGAAAAAAGGAGAAATACAGTATTCCACTTACAAATTGGCTGTCCATATCTAAGCCAAAGGATAAAGGGGTTTGGGGACTAAAAAATATACTTTATTTTGGAGCTACTCTTGTTGCCAAGAGTGTTTGGAGACTCATCACAACAAGGGGTTTGTGGTATAGATTTTTTTACCAAAAGTACATTGCTCCTAATTCTATTATTGATTGGATTAGATGTCTGATTAAAACTTCTCGAAATGCATCTATTGTCGGGAAGGCTACTGTTTCTTCTTTCCCTATTATTGGTAAATGGTTGTCTTGGAAGGTGGGGAATGGTGTTAATGTCAGAGTGGGTGTTGATCCTTGGGTTGGTTGTGGTGAAGATTACCTTCTCCCCGAGGATGTAAAAAATGTGTTGATTGAGAAAGGTATTAGTACTCTTACACAGGCTGCTAATCCTAATACCACCAATTATTGGCAGCAAGGGTGGAAATCTGCTGGTAGGCTTGGTTTGATTGGTGTGGATTATGAAATATGGAGTGATTATGTTAACAGGCTTAAGTGGAGTCATGTCAGAATCAACAACTAGGAAGATCTTTTGGTCTGGTCTAAGAATTCTGCCCAAGGGGTGTATAATGTCAGTTTGGGATACAAGACTTTGTTTCCTCCTAGGATTCATGATGCTGGTAGTTGGTGGTGGAAGTGTATTTGGAAGATCCATGCTCCTCATAAGACCAAAATCTTTATGTGGCTTGCACTCCAAAACAAAGTTTTGACTTGGGATGTGCTGCAAAAAAGAAGTTGGCAGGGTCCAGGATGTTGTTCTCTGTGCTTGTTGGATTTGGAAACTATTGACCACCTATTTATCAATTGTCCTTACACTATCCAAGTTTGGTTTGATTTGGGAAGATTGATTGGTCAAAGGAATGTTTGGGCCGAAAATACTCTTTTGAATTGTTTTGAGAATTGGTATCATCATAGGTTGCTGCATTCCTTCAGGAATCTACCTCTTCTTGTTGCTTGGGGTATTTGGCTGGCTTGGAATGCTACAATCTTTCAAAATAAGTTGATTCCTACCTTTCAATGTACTTCACAGATTCAGTCTATTTTTGCACACTTTTATACTATCCCTAAAGTGAATATTCTGAGGCCCATAACTCCTCCATTGATTGATAAATCTCATCCTTGGGGTTACTTTGATGGGGCTTGTTAAGGTAATTCTGCTCTTTGCGGGGCTGGTGGCATAATATTTTACAATCCAAATCATTATATCACTTTTAGTGCTGGTTTGGGCTGTGGTACAAATAATTTTGCAGAGATTATGGCTTTGAAACTTTTGTTGACTGTGGCCAAGGATAAAAGGATGGAACAATTACAAGTTTTTGGTGATTCTGAGGTCATCATCAAATGGATAAAGGGGCTCTATCATATTGAAAATATCATCCTCGTGCTTATAAAAGTTTTGATTGATAGGTTGAGTCTTAGCTTTGTCCATATATCATTCACACATGTTTTCAGGGAATTCAATTTGGAGGCAAATACACTTTCAAAGGAGGGTTTACTTTTGACTGCGGATAGATGGGAACTAACTGAACACTTGGCGGATTCTATCTCGTAGTGTTATAACCTCTCTGTGACCAATCATTCATGATGCTCTTGCCCACATTTTCTTTTGTGGCTTTGCTCTTTCTTCCTGATCTATGATTTTCTTTCTTGCTTCCTGATTGCTTTCACCATTTCTTTGGTGAGCTTTTTGGTGGTTTCCTTTTGTTTCTTTCTCCTGGCTGCTGCCTTTTTCTGGTAGCACTTTGGTTTTTGCTTATTTCCTTTTTTTCTCCTGTTAAGCTTTCTTCAACTTCTACAATATGTAATATCTTATTTTAATATGATATTATGCATTTTTTCCGAGGGCAAAAATACACCGTAAGATTTTATAGATATAATAAAACACAGTTGATTAATGTCCTTTTTTTTACACATTTAATTATTTATTTTATTCAACTCTCAAAGAATATCCAAAATTCTTCTTGCTATCCCCAAAATATGTCTTTTTTTTTTTCTCATCTAGTTCCTCTAGTCATTATTTTTATTTTACATTTTGTACTTATAATTCTATATTTATTTAAACTGTAAATTTTAATATTTATTAACTAATCATTTAATTCAAAATTTAATATTAACATATTATCTATTGTGATGATTTATAATATATATTTATTAAATATACTATATTATATTATTTATAATTATTAATAGTATATATTATTTATACTAAAATTATATTTAATTAATAATTATATTATATATATCATAACAATTCAAAATTATAATATTAATATTATATTATTATAAAATAACATATATAATAATTATAGTTATTTTATTCTATTTATTAAATAGAAAAATTACATATAATATATATTATTAAAAATTATAATATTGTGGGTGGCTGGGAGCGTGACCCTCCACGTTGGCAGAGGGGTTTCGATTGGTATGAGGTGGATCCATCGTGGCTTGGGGAGAGTCTTCATTGCTAAAATGATGGAAAGGTAGGACGAAGACAAAGTTTCGTGTGACCCAATACTCTGAGAAAGGTGACAACATGCAAATGAGACAGTTGGCAAGGTGACATTTTTTGGAGAGCCTAGTCATAAAGGTTGGTGGTGAAGGATGATCTTCCTTGCACCAAAATTATGGTCCGCTTGTGCGAAGTGTACTCGGCTCTCTTGTTGTGGGCTTTATTAATAGGCAGTGTGTCTAGTGGTTGGGAAAAGTTTGTGTGGTTATTTTTGGTGCTCGATGTTGGGTGTGAGGGGTCATGCGGTTTTTGCTCTAGATTTTATGCAGACATGGCTTCAGGTGGTCGTTCAAAATTCATGATTTCTATTTCGGTGGAGGGGCTAGAGACATTCGATGCAGACACCCCGATCTCTCTGCACACGACATAAAGACAATGCGCTTTCAGGGAAGTTACCAACTAATGACTTAAGTGAATTCTTTGCGACCCAGATCCTCTGATTTTGGTTGTAGTGAAAATGGCCTTGGGGAAGGGCCATCTCGAGAGAAAGGAGTATGCAAGGGATAATGTGTATATCCCCTCTCGCTTCCTCACGACTTTGTTGGATAATGGCATTTTAAAGGAGGGGGCTAGGGTAATGGTGGAGTGGCTATTTTAGGAGGACTTGTTAGGAGGATTGGATGAAACGTTAAAGGCCACCATTGTGGGTAAAGGAATTCCGAGGCCAGTGGACCTAGAAAAATTATGGAAGGAGGATGAGGCAATTAAAATTTTCCCCTTCCTTTTGGACTTGAAAGGGGCGGAGCTCATGAGGCACAAAATGGTTTCTGTGGTGGCGGTGGAATTCCTAAAGAGGAAAGTGGTGCTGGTGTCGGCAGATGGTCTGGATTGGGTAGAAGATTTCGATTCCTTTGTCAAGTTGAATGGTTTTTTGTGAGGTGGTGTTTAATTTTGTTTATTTTTTGCTTTGCCAGGTGGTTAATTAATGTCTAGCTTTGGCACGATCCCGGTCTTCGATGATGGTTTTGGGTTTCTTCTTGATCAGATTACAGCTGTTTATCAGTTTTTTGTTGGCCTCAATGATGGTTTACCTGCTTTAGTAGATGTATTGTAAAGTTTTTATTATAAGTAATATTAAATATCTAACTCTTACGTATAAAAAAAGAGTCATACTATTAATATTATATATTATAAAATAACATATAATAATTGTACTTATTTTATTATATTCATTAAATAAAAACGTTTACATATAATTTATGTGTAATCTTTATTTATACTCTATTTACTTATATAATATGTCTTATATTTATTATTATATATTATATTTTATTAAATAAAAAAATACTTACTAAATATAATATATATTTTTACATATACTATAATATTTAAATTAAATTAACTTTCATCAAATTTAACAATTTAATTTTATTTTTAGAGAGATATTATACCATCCACTAAGTTCGAATTAAAATTTGAAGTTAAATTTATTATTCAAATTAAATATATTTATTTATTATTATATACTATGTTTTAAATTAACATAGTTTAAAAATATTTTTATATAATAAAATTATATATTTAATTTTAATATTTTATTGAATTTTATATAATATAATTAAGATAAAATTAATAATTATTAATATTAATATAAATGTATGTAACTAGCCACTACATGACACTTGTTTAATTCACCTTTTAAAGTGTAAATTATTCTTATTCTTCCTAAAAAGGAAATTTAGATTTAAATCTCTTCATACTATTTCACTTGTGATAATTTAAAAACCTAATATTAATATATAGTCTTAAAATTACACTCCCTTAGTAAAATTATTTCATTTGTTTCTAATTATTGATCTAATTTAAAAAAGTACTTTTAAGATATATTTTATTATAAATAATATTTATATATAAATTATATATAAATATAATTCTATATAAATTTTGGCACTCTATTTATAATGTCTCTTTTCATAAGATAAATCACTATCTAAATAGAGCATACGGCCATCAAAATTCAGCCTTGCCCCCCACCATTATTTGTCACTATTATTCATGACGTGGGTAGCAAAAGTAATTTCAATATTCCCAAGTTCTATATAAAAACCCGGGACGCTTTTCAAGAATATGCAGACAGAAAACTCAAGGAGAAAAAGTCTCCATGCGGTTATGGTAGGGAAAAGAATGGCTGGATGATTGTTTCCAATGATAGTACATGGTAGAGAAAGGAATGGCTGCATGATTGTTCTCATGCTAAACAGGTGGTGCCAATGAGAATGCAATGCAAAGCTAAGCTGCTCAATTACTTATTTTCTTTGTAATCGCATTCCTTCAATACAAAAAAAACTCTCCAGAAAAGAAAGCAACAAAAGAAAGAAAGAAGTAGCAATGGGGGAGCCATGCGTCATTGACAGGTTCATAGACAAAGGCAACCCTGTAAGCCACAGGCTCTTCAGAGTCCGTCGGACCGTCTTCCAAATGCTGGATGACAGGGGCTACATTGTGACTGACGTGGACCTCAATATGACTCTGCCACAGTTTCGCACCAATTATGGTGAAGAGCCAAGCAGGAATGACCTCTTCATCTCTACCAAGAGCCGAACTAACCCTAGAGAGAAGGTATGACACGTACATTCTAATTATGCAGTACCCATTTTCTTTTTTTGATCTTTTAAGAACTTAAAAAAGAAAAAATCCTGCACACTTACCTAAATTCAATGTTTAACACTGTTTTGAAGTATGAGATTGATTCTACTTAGATTTTTGTAGGTTATTTCATTTGGGTATAAAAATACACCAATACCCATTTTCATCTTTTTATCTTTCAACTACGTTTATTCTTTTTCTCTTTGTACATACGCCGGAATCTAGTGTTTTACCCTGGTTTGAGCTCTGAGGTGGAAGCACTTATTGTTTTGTAGGCTATTTCATCTGGGTATAAAAGATTCATGAGTAGCCACTTTCTTTTTTTAAGGTTTCTTTTTCTTTTTCCTTTTTGACTAGGTACGTGTGCCTGAATTCAATGTTTTACCCTGTTTTAAGCTCTGAGCTAGAATGCACTTACATTTTTGTAGGTTGTTTCAATTGGGCATAAAAATTACCAATACCCAGTTTCTTCTTTTGTGACACACGTCTATGTGTTGTTTTCTGACTCTCTACGAATGTTTGAATTCAGTATTTTATCCTGTTTGAGCTACAAGATGTGATATACTGCCTTTCGTAGCTTATTTCATCTGTTTTTAAATATTTAGCATTACCCAATTTTCTTCTTTCAAGGTTTTTCCCAGCGTAATCCTTTCTTTCAACTCTGTAGGTAATGTCGGAATTCCATGTGTCACCCGTTTTTAGCTCCAAGATAGCATGAATTTAGTTTTTGTAAGTTAAATCATCCGGGTATAAAATATTTACCAATAGCCATTTACTTCTTTTAAATTTTTCTCTAGTTTTCTCCTTTGTCTCTGTCCATATGCGCGAATTCAATATTTTACCTTGTTTTGAGCTTTGAGATATGATGTACTTTGAGTTTTGTAGGGTATCTCATTTGGGTTTAAAAGCTTTTCTAATACTCATTTCCTTACTTTATGTTTCAAGATTTATTTATTCTTACATACTTTGTAATATTGTATACATGTCTTACCCTATTTTGAGCTTTGAGATGGACTAAGCTTAGGTTTTTGTGGATCCTTTCAATTGCAGATAAAGATTTAGCTACTCTTCTGTTTCAGAATAGGTATATGCTGAAATTCATTTAATAAGATGAAAATCTGGCCTATGAAGTCTAAGAAGTAATGTTCTATGTGGTCCCCAAGTTAATGTTTTACTCTATTTTATCTTCCAGTTAATTTTTCTGTCCAGTTTTGATGTCATTTCATACTGGTATAAGGATTTAGCTTCCCACAGTTTCCGAATGGGTGCATGCTGATTTTTTTTGATAAAATCTCATGCAGCTTGAGGTTTAAGGGATATTGTGCTATGTGTAAAACTTGTTTTGAGCTACGAGATGAAGTGAACTCAGATTTTTCTATGCCATTTAATTGGATATATCATATAAAGAATTTTGCTATCCTCCTGTTTCAGAATATGTGTGTTGAAATTCCTCTAATAAAATCAAAGCCATCTTGAGGTCTAAGGGGTGATTTTCTATCTGGTATTCTGTTTAATGTTTACCCTTGTTTAAGCTCTGAGATGCAATGAACTCGGGCTTTTTTAGGTCATTTTGTTTGGTCATGAAGATTTTAACTTCACTAGACGTATGCTGAAATTTATTTGATAAAATCTAAGCAAGGTTGAGGTTTAAAGTGTAATGTTTAAAATGTTGTTATGGTTGATGTGTTTGGGTTGGGGATGTTTTTCTTTTACAAGTGATAAATGTTGGGTCCAGTTATGTGTGGCCTCTTAATGCAGTGAGGGTGAAGATTTGTAAATATGGGTAAACTTAGGGTACATTCTTAAGATTTCTAAGCATGGGAAAGCTTGAAATACATTCTTAAGATATCTGAATGTGACTTATATAATATAATTGTTACACCCCCACCTCGCCATGAGTTTGTTAGAGGTTTGGCATGCCTTATTGCAATTGAAGGGGATTGAACTTGGGCATGTCCCTTACAGGGCCTCTCATTACAATTACATTTGGATTTAATCTCATTGGGCTTTTATATTTGAGATTTTTTAATTTTCTTGTTTGAATTTGGGGGTTTTTGTTATGGGATGTCTTTAAAGTTAGGGGGTTTGATTTATGAACATGTGTAAGCTTGGACTATATTGTTAAGATTTATGAACACTGATTGTACCATGGAATTTGTATTCCACAAACTCGCCACATCTGACAGAGTTATAACTGTGTTATTATGATAAAGGGTTTTGAAGCCCTGGTCACACCCTTATGGGTGTCTCATTTACCATTATGCTGTAACCATTTGGGCTTTTATGACTGATAGTTGATACAGCTATAAATAAACCCCATTCTTACCGATCAATGTGTTTTCATATCGCATGCTTTTAGTTTTTTCTTAACTGTTTTTGGCCTACATATGTTTTTCCTTTTTCTTTCCTGAGAATGCTTTCTTTCAAAAGAAAGAAAAATATTAAGTACATACAAACCAGGTCAGGAATAAATAAAGTATCAAAATGGATCATACCAAAGACACAAAGTGGGAATCAAAAGTACAAGAGGTTACAATAAATTGTTATGTTTAGAATTGGAAAGCAAAACTCTTAAAAGAAATTTTAAATGGGATGAAATTTTGTAGTAAAAGCAAATGGGCTTTCAAAGTGGGGCGCTTGGTTTGAGTCCCACGAGACATGACAACCCCTCACTTGTGGCATCTAAGCCGAAAGGTGAAGGATAATAAACATTAGATTATGTAATTAGTTATTTGTTTATAAGCAGTTGTAAATTTCAATTATATTATCAATATCTATATACAATAATATATCCTCAAAATGTAATGCAAAATGAAAACAATTGAATAATTTCAAGATTTATATATCTTTTGTTGTGTTTTTCAGTTTTATTATTATTTTTGTATTCCTTTATTTGGTATCATAGCAAGCATTTTTTTTGCCTATGAATGCATTGGAATTTGCAAATGAAAATGGTGTGAAGATTGGAGCGATGGAGTAGTTTAAATCGTTGGGTACAGAGTAATAACCGCGGTGATAGCCCTTGTCATCACTGGATTGAGTAGATGTGGTGGAAGATATAAATGATTGGCATAATCCATGTAAGAGAAGGAAAATGAAGAGTTTCTGACCTGTTGTTTCCTTTTTAAGCATTGTGGAGAGAGATCAATTTTAGTTTGAAAGCTGAGCTGGCAGATCCTCTATTTTCTTTCAAAGTAATTATATGCAATGACCGGATATAGTCAAGAAGACGTTGAAGGATTATTGTATCACTTGCATTTATCCATATACCTGTCAACAACTATGTGCAACCTATGTTTACTCGGGGCAGAGGAGAAGCATTGAAGGCATTGTAGAATGACATTTGACATAATAAAGGTGTTTGTGCTTGTATAAGGAAAAAACTTAAAGAGTCGTCATATGTAGAAGGTGTTGAACACACCTAGATATTGAGAAGGGCGGGGGGGCGGCGGGGAGAGGGGGAGGTGAATCAGTATCTATCAAAACTTAAACCTTTCAGATCTTAAACCCTTCAACAATAAACAAATTCAAACTATTGACAAGATCAACAACCCTTAACCAGATTAACAACACTTAATCAAATCAACAACAATGAAAGATAAGACAATGAACACACATGCACAAGATAACACCAGATTTACGTGGAAAACCCAAGAAGGAAAAAACCATAGAGGGAAAACTCTCAATATAGGAAGCTCACTGCTTACAAAAAGATTACAATGTTGTTTAAGGCTCACTTCCTATGGACTTGCAAGCTAAGGCGCACAACCTTAGGGCAAGACACAAAGGACTTGCAGTAGTACAGAGGCGCACAACCCCAGGGCAAGATACAAATTACAAGAACTTGCTGAAGAGACTCATTGTCTGATAGCAGGATACATGAACATATGAATTTACAACATTTGTCAACAATACACTCTACCCATGTAGCTCCTACATGATTTTTATTGCTAGAAGAATATGCCTTTATGCAACTATAACATCTACACCACCCATGCTTGCTATCGATAAAATTTGGATTTGTAACTTTTACAATTTTTTTTCATGAAATGTGAGGGCTGGAAACATGCATCACTTCATAATTTTGATTTCTTGCCCTTGCTTACTCTTAGGTGGACTTGCTTTCTCACACTCCCCTCTTAGTGAGTGAAGCCTACTCTTTTCTTGCATAACCAAGTGGATTTTAGCTTTGAACACAAATCCAATCTACAAGAGAAACTTGGGATGTTACTGTTGTTAGGATTTACTGGCAGGAACGAGGAATTAAATTATCAATTAAAATGCAGATGTAAACAACAAAACAGAGAAATAGAAATTCATAGAAGCAAGACAACAATTTTTTTTTTTTATGTGGTTCATCCTTTGGGCTACATCCACAAACAACTCTTTCCAGTTTTATTATAAATTCCAGCCAAAAATACAAATACAATTAACTTGCACCAAACTGCTGCAATGTGCAACATCAAATGCACACGATTTTCACTGCTCAACTTTCCCACGCACTCTGCTACATGCTCTCATTACCAAATTGTGACAAGTTCCCAAAATTACCAGTTCATGCGCTTTGCTACAAGCTTCAAACACCAAGCTGTGACCGTTCAAATTCTCGTGTGATGTTTTGCTGCGGACTTCTTCACAAATCCACATCTTTCCATTTCCACGCAGCAAGAAACAGTTCATTTTTTTTTTTGGGAGTTTCAAACTGTTTTTCAATCGAATTATATTAGGAAATTGATATAGGCAATTTTTGCTTGGAGGGGCTCGGCCCCCTATGCACTCCCCCGTTAATTATTTTGGGGGGAAATTGTGTCGGGCAAAGTGGCCAAAATGTTAACTCTAAAGTCCGAACAGGCTCCATAGACCAACAACTGTCTGCCCATACAAATACCAACACTACAATTTTATCTCTTAGCAAATTAAGTGTGTGCTTTATCCAAGCATCGTAAGTCAAACCCTTACCATACATTGGTGGTGTAGATTCTTAAGAAGGCTGCTACTCCTTGTTACTTGGTTCTTTTTGATGCTTCTCTTGCCCATGTGGCTGCTCTTTTTTTCTTTGGCCATGCTTTGGGTGAAGCTCAGCATGGGGCCTCTTTATTTCATTCTTGCGTAGAGTTGCATTCTAATTCCTCCATTTTCTGCTGTCATTTGGATTTCCAGTAGTATAGTAGTGTCAAATATTTGATTTCCTAGTTTCTAACCAAATCTTAAGGGGAAGTTATAGATCAATTGTTATTTGAGCCACAAGTCCTTTGGTGCTTGTATGAGACATTTAGGCTATAACACACAAGGTTTTCTGTATACAATCCTTATTTTTCAAATTCTTTTCAAGTTATGCAAGTTGCAAAGGAGCAGCAATGAGAAAATCTCAAAAGAAGAAGCTTGAAGACCTCGTAGAAAGCCATGAGTTGGTTATGGGAGAAAACAAATGAGTGAGAGGATTACATTGTTGCAAGATAAATGTAAACAATTGCAACATGAGCTGATAGAGAAGGATGCACTTCCATCAAAGCTCCAAGAAGAGAAAGGTGAATCTAGCATGAAGAGTGGACCAGTCCCTACTCAGGAAGAAAAAACAATTGGAAAGGTATGCAAGAGCATCCATGAACAAGTTTGCTTCAATGGTTTGAAAACTAATGATTCCACTTATAAGTTTAAAGAACACAACAAGATTATAGGTTCAAGCTTGCTTGCAAGGATGGGGTATGATGGAAGAGGAGTTGATAAAGATGGCCAAGGAATACTCCAACCCATCATAGTGAAGGAAAGGTGTCACCATTTGAGGGTTTACCCAAAATATTCCACTTCCCCCCCATCACCTTAGCATTTCCTATCCATAAATGGTTCTGAAGAAAACCAATAAATAAATGCTTTTGTTTGCATTTTCTAAAATATTTCTATCTAGAAAAGCTACATTGGCAAGGTTTATACTTATAGGATTGTTTTTTGGTAATTTAAGCATCTAGTTTGTAATAAAAAAAAATGTTTTTGAGAATGAAGCTGGGCCTTATCCCCTAATTAATCCCCACAAAAGAATTTGTTGCATAAAATTAGAAAAAGTGGATACTTGAAAGTTTAGAGAAACAACTCTTTGTACTTAGTCTCTTCTATTGGAAATGTGTCACTATCTCAAAAATCCATATGACGATTTCTCTAAATGTTGATAGACTCCAGATGAAGTTTTCGTAGAGTCTCTATTCTTATCTTGGAAATGTCCTTTGAAAATTGGGAAGCTTCCAATTGAAGTTTCTTAATTATATTGTATAAATTACATTGGTTTTTTCCTAAAGTGCTGATATCTAGTTGACAATTGCTATAAGAAGTAAAGCAATATATTGTTAGACTTGTAAGTTTCTTTCTTTTGCTTGAAAATTTGCAAGACTTCTCATGGCAGAAAATTTCTTATCAAATACCAGATAGTTACTAGTAAGAAGGTTAACACTAAAACATCTTGAGATATTTCCATACATTGAATATTTATTAATTAATCGAAATGGGAAAGAGGGATATTCCATGATGGTATCTTGTGCTGATGAATTGTAAGGTATGTATGCAGCGCTAACACACACACACACACATATATAATATGCCAATTCCAAGTACCCCTTTGCTATGTTTTTAAAATAATGGCATACCTTTCTTGGTCATTGTTTCCCATTTGCTAGTCAATATGGTTTAGAATTTTGCTGTTTGTGTAATGATGATGATTATAACAAAGATTTAAATATTGATATGATCTAAGTTGCTGGTTCTAGTTTGGATCTTCATTTGGGGTTAAGGGTTTGTCTATTGATTTGGCAATTATTTTTGGAGGGTTGAATTTGTTCATACAAAAAATTATATATATTTTATGCAACCTAAAAGTAGGAATTAAGTAAAAAATGTCACATAACATATATAATAAACAAAATCACCATAAACTCAAATGTCATGATGGAACACAATTATTATAAAATATTCATTGTTCAAACTTCAATATTAAAATAATAATATCAAGTTCAATAATTAGGTTTTAGTGTCATATGGGTCATCAAAAACATCATCATCATTATTGACATTAGATGATGTTGGAAGATTTGAAGAACCATAAGCAATGCCACTACTACTCGCATTAAAGATGTGCACAATATTTGTCTTCTCAAATGTAGCATGTTTGGAAGTGGAAACATCCAAGTTATGCTTTGGCTCTACATCCCATGATCTCTTGTTCCCTTTAGCCATTTTGTTTGTGTGAAAGGAGGCGCAAGTTGGCACTAAGTTGTTTGCCTTTTCTTAGTGCCATTAGTTGTGCTTTAGTGAGTGGATGAAGGAGTATGTGCTTCAATTTTGCTTAGATGCAGAAAAACTAGCAACCTATCGGGACAAAATTAGAGAGAGAAAATTTAAAATAAGAAGTGAAACTTCAAACTTAAAAATGTTTTATTTTTTATTTTAGATAAAAACTTTATAAAACTTGTGATAAAATTTTGATTGCAAGGGGCTGTAGGTGTTGGAATTGTTGGCCATGAATGTACCATTAGTTTTGAGCATCCTTTTTTAACTTGTCATGAAGAGTTTCAATAGTTTGACCATTGAATTGTACAAAATCAATGAACTCACTTGTGACTACATCTTGTAAACCAAGATTAGGATAGAGTCTATGAAATGCTACCTTGTGCCCTTTGGTAACCTTGAAATCCCTTGAAATCTTTATGTGGGACAATCCTTGTTGGCATAGAAAGGACTTCAACACTAATTATTTGGACTTAATGTGAAGGCAAGATGTAGTTGGGTGGTCGTTGTTTTCTCTCTCTTTTTAATAGTTTTATGCACTTGTTTAAAAAAGTTTCTTTATCATCTTGCTCTTTTTTATATATGATGGTTTTCAACTTCTCAATCATGTAGTTGATATCTCTCCCAAACAAGGCTTATCCATGTTGGCATATTTAGATCATATTCAAAACAAGGCTGGTGAAACTAAGGAGACATTCCACACAATCCCATCAACTTTCATTCTAGGATCAACCACGTAATATTTGCTGCTCTCTTAGTGTTGGCTTGCCTCCATATGGACCAAGATTAGCTAATGAGCATGCTAGAAAGTGCATCTCAAACCTTAACAATTCGTCGTGAGATGATTTTGCTGGACGCAAAATGGGCCTTAGTGACCTATTAGGAAATAACAATAAAACAATTAAAACTAAATTTCAAAGAGGAAAACATAATCAAATTAAGTTTAAAAAATAAATTTCTAAATAACTAAAGTGAAACTTAATTTTTTTTTTTGTTTCACTTACCTTCAATATCTCTGATTCAAGAACAATTTCAATATGCCTTGTGACATGTGGTGGTTGTTGACGAACATTTGAATCTCTTTGGTCTCTACATATACCTTTTTGATCCTATCCATTTGTTGTGAATCTTTTGTAGCGTAAGGTTGATGGAGTTGACAACACAAGGTGTCCAAAAGATGTCTAAATAATATTTGTCAACCAACAAACCGATTGCTCAATGATTCCTTACATTGTTCAACTTGAACAATGTTACGAGGCCCTATTGCCTCAATGGTTGTCATGATGAGTTTAGAAAAAAATTGACCATCTTTCACCTCCCCCCCACAATCCACGACTCTCAAAAACATTGCCACTTTATCGGACATTGGAATCATATTGAACAATAGCCAATCTTTAGCATCCTTCCATCCATTGGAAACAATAGACACCTTTGTCTTAGCCCACAACTCCCTTATGGGCTTCAACAAATTCTTCTACAAGCTTGACCTCCTTTTCCAATAAGGTGCTACATATCTTTTCATAACTTGGATTCTTATACCCTTTTAAGCCTCATTAATTTTTCTTACCATTTCTTGCCAATATGATGAGCAAATGACATTGAAAGCCGATAGTATCCATTTGCATTGATACATTTTGCTATGTTGACTGCCAATCTCTCAAAATCATTTTGACACATCATTTCCAATAGTCCCTTTGGTCTCTTATTTGTAAGTGTTTGTTCTTGAGGTGTGGCACACAATGGGTGGCTCTCTACCACAACACTTGAATTATATGGGGATAGAGGGGGCTTCATTCTTTCACTTTCTTTGCTAAAGGATGATTTGTTTTATAGCTCATTGCTTCATTTGCTTGCTTCTGCTCTTAAATCTATGCTATCACTTGCTTTGATGACATGGGTACACCATTATTTTCTAGGAAAGCTTTGATGCCTTGTCCAAGAATGTCACACAAATTGGCTTTTACTTGACTGTATGAGCTGTAATATATGACAACACACCTTTTGGAAATCCAAATATACTCCCCACCACTTGGAATTGGCTATATAACAATATAATTTCAAAGAGGAGAATTTGGTTTTGCTTTGAAGCGAGATTGGCCCATTGAGCTAGCACTAGCTGCTATTGTAATCTAGGTGGCAACAAGTGTGATAAATAACACATTCAAATAGCTATATAAATAACCTATCACATTTAATATTTTAAGCATATTGATACACTCATAGAAGAATAAAAACAAAACAAGAGTTTGTTTGTAAAACAAAAAGGTGGGGAAAAAAACAAAAAAGAACTACCTATTTTTCAGAAATTCCCCCCTACAACGTCCTTGGCAGTGAATGGGCTCTTGTACATGTGTAGGAATAGCAATCCAACCACTTTGGAACCCTCATTGATCAATCTTCAACTCTATTTGTGTGATGGCAAGAGTGAATTGTCTTTATGTTTTGCATTCACAATGAGGTAGAACTAGCATCTTTTCGTCTTTCAAATGCAATAGAAGTCACATTTAGGGTTAGGGATTCATTTTGGTCCATTATCGTCAAAGTCAAATGCTAAAAAAGATTTAGAAAAGTAAAAAAGAAAAAGTGTCTAGAATGTAACAAGTTTGCTCTAGGATTATTGCTACTTTGTTGGGTTCCCACAATGAATAACATGCCCTTTGTGTGGATTTCTCCTTGAATTGGCTTAGATCATGAACAAATTTTGAACTAGACTTGGATCCGAGCTACGTACCAACAAACTGACAATACAATGATAAATCTTTGCTTTCATTGATATCTATTTATGTACTACGAAATATTAGTTTTTAATTTTTAAGCATTAGACTTCTAAAAAGTTAGATAGCCATCAAATGATATTTTTTTCTAAATTTAAATTATGTAATTCATGACCATCCCTATCTCCCATACTAGTACAAGTCCTTGTCTCCTTGTAACCATGGAAAAAACTAACATACATTAGCAGTCTAAAAATATTAATTTATATCCATAATCTTTTCAAGCATTGAGAACAGGACAATTCAACATCACTTCCAATTGTATACTATATGATTGTCTTTGATTGGACATTCTAGATAGTTAATCTCATGTTTTTGCTAGGAAAATATATACAAAATTATAAACATATGGTACCTATATACTTTTTTTTATGCTGATAGATGATTTGTAGTGACATGAAGGAGTCTCATGATGTTACTGTGTACATAAAAACCAAAACACAGTTGACATATATTTAAAAAAACTATAAAATAACTCTTTATGTAAATAAAATAAAATAAAATAACTCTTAGGTGAATAAAATAACTTTGTAAGTAAATGAAGTGGGTGGTAGGGCGGGCGACTTGCCACATAGATTGTGGCAAGTCTGTCGATTGGTGGGTGCAATCTGAGGTGGACGGGTGTGGACCGGTTGATCTCTCCTCTTTGCATGTGCGATAGGGTGCAGGGTGTCTTTATGACACCATTTTGTGGTACCGTTGGTGGCTTGGGAGGATTTGATCTCTTCCCAAAACAGTTGATACGACTGCTCATCTTGTTTATACGCGTACTCATTCACTTGAGTGACAGTGGCACTGACATTTGCGAAGGTTCATGTGGCTGGCACGTTGGCAGTGTACAGTGTAATAAAGGTGGCAATCATTGTGGTGTGGCTCCATTCTTGTTTGTGGGTGGTGAGGGTAATGCTTCTTTCCTTCTTTGTGTGAGCTTGCTTCTTTGTTTTGTTTCTAGTGTCTGGGCGACCATGGCTAAGCGCACAAAATTCACGGTGGAGATTTCGGTGGGGTCGATTGCCTGCTTTGGGGTTGATACCCCCCTAGCCCTTGATTGCAAGGAGCGCCACAATGCCTTTTGGGAGATAACAAACCAGCGCTTAAAGCACATTTTGCTGAATATCGACCTGCTAACAGTTGTGGCAGTGAAAATGGTGCTTGGCAAGAAGCACTTGGAGCAGAAGGAGTATTTTCGAGCGAATTTGCAGGTGGCGTTGCAGTTTTTGGTGTCCATCTTGGACAACCGGGTCCCCAACTGATGGGCAAATTGTTCAAGGAGCTGTAGGGCGGTTTGGAGGAGATTTTAAAGGTTTCCATTTCTGGCAAAGGTGCTCCACGCCCGTGTGATTTGGAGTTGGTCAAGAAACCGTGGGAGGTTATCAGAATCTACCCATTCCTCCTGGATTTAAAGGGGATGGCCCTTGTGCGACACATAATGATTGTTGCGATCTTGGTGAATTTTTTGAAGATCTTTCGCCTGGTTGAGGTCAGTGATTTTGAATGGGTGTAATGGGTAGCACTGTCTGACTGATTTTTTTTGTTTGTTTTATGGTGATTGTTTTTGGTATTTTTTGCAATATTTCATCCAATGAGTAATGCATATATTTATAAAGGAAGAGTAAACTGTGCAACAAAAAATCTGGAAATTACAAGGAAATGACTGCTGAAAATTCCAGAATTTTATATTGATTCAAATATTCAGATTTTTTACACAAATGATAACCCAGATCAAGAAATAGGGGCTAATATCTAAATTTAGCGTACCCACAAAAAGTTGCAAGGAGGAAGGTACTGCTGTTCACAAAAACCACTGAAATAGACTCCAAAATCTAGGCGCCAGGTACAACGGCAATTCCAAGATGTATAAATCTGTATTATAATGCCTAATGATGGTGTACCAATCCCAATCGCCTCCTCCAAACACCAATCCCCAGTCCTTCCAAGTGCTACGCTGCTGGTAAAGGAATAGATGGCAGTATGGTATGGCCCAGCAATACTAGAATGGTACGGCCAAGCAGTCAAGGAAGATATGCAGCCCTCAAAAATGGCTTCCCCACTTGCAACATAATCCCACAATCAGATTTCTACCAAATAAGCAGTGAAGTGCAGCTGAAAAGGCAGATTGTTGCTCATAGATTTATCCTGAATACAAGCACTGAATCAAACCTCTTGACTGTGTCTTTCAACAACGAAGAGATTGTTAGCTAGAGGGATTTTGTCCTCAAAGCCCATAGAGAAATTATCTCCAGCAATAGACTCATAAAATATCTTCAACCAAACATCTCAAATGAGCTCTCAACTCCCCTTTATAAAGAACTCCTTGATCTTCTAGAAAGACCCAAGAAGAGTGTCCAACAAGCTTTTAGAATAATATTTTAATATTCCTTGATGTGACTCCTCAATGTGATCCCTTGATGTGACTCCTTGATGTGACCTCTTGATGTGACTCCTTAGTGTAACTAGTTGATGTGACCTAATATTTTATTTTTCACTTAAGTCACTTTATAGTCCATTAATACGATTATTTAAATTTACCCTTTTGAATTTGCACTTTTTTGCCTAGTAACATTAAATAATTAAAATAATAATTATTCCTTTAGTGTTCCGGAAAATGGGGACATTACAGCAACTCGGATTGACTTGAAACTGTAAATGCCTAGGCCAAAAACCCTTAAGATCCCTCTAATGCCCAAGTTAGACCACGGGATCATGGCAAAAAGGGCTAATGACAAACCATGAACTAATTGGCTAGAAAGGGGACATTACAATGGGTTAAAGAGTTCGATGCCCTTGCAAAGGCAAATGGTTTTCTGTAAATGTTGGGTCCCTTGTGCTATGGCATCGGGTTTGGGGGTATAGTTGTTTCCTCTCAGTTTCTTTCTAGTGGGTGGTTTATGGGTGGTCGGGGGTGGTTCACAGTAGGGTTTGTGTAAACTCTTGTTTCCTGCACTGTTCGGTTGTCTGCCGTAGACAGGCATTTTGCTAGGCTAAGTCCGGTTGTCTGTTTTTGGCGATGGTTGCCTGGTGGTCTAATATGGTTAGTGGCCATTTTCGTTAGTTCCTCAAGGGTTTGGTCTGGGTGGATGTTTCTAGTGTTTTTTGTTTTGGTTCAGGGCACAAATCCATATCCTGCGCTCACAAACGCTTGTATATATTTTTTCATATGAATATAATCTCTTACGCAGCAAAAAAAAACTTTGTAAGTAAATGAAATAACTCTTAAGTAAATAAAGATAGCTCTTCAAATAAAAAAAAAGGTAAACAATGTAATTTTTTTTTTCTTAAATAGCTGTAAAATAAAATAAAATAACAATATCTCTCAATTTTTTTAGATAGATGTATTTAAGACATCTGTACTAGTAAATAAAATAACTATAAAACAATTCTTAAGTGAACAGATTAAAATAAAAAACTCTTTAAGTAAATAAAAATAGCATTAAGATGAAAATAAACAATATAAGTAAAAATAAAATAAAAGTAAAAATAGGTTTTCTGATAAAAATAAGGTAAACAATGGAAATAAAACTAGCCTGCCGATCTTTAGAAAAATCAATATAAAAGACATCAAGAGATTATTCTGAAGGTGCCTATTTTTGACTGGATTTGTGATTTAAGTGGACTAGGTGCTTTGAGAATGATATCTCTCAACTTGTTTTACATAGATTTTTTTAAAGATAGGTTTGCTAGTATCTGTGTAGTGTGAAGTTTATGATGATATCATATCAAATGGCATTTATTGCACACACGTCTATCTCTCAACTTGTTTTACATATATTTTTTTAAAGATAAGTACGCTAGTATCTGTGTAGTGTGAAGTTTATGATGGTATCATATCAAATGGCATTTATTGCACACACATGTTCTCACTCATGTACCTATGTGCTTTTTCAATCATTGATTCCTAAGCTGTATAAAATTGCCATTCCATAAACTTCTTTTTTTGGTAGCCTTAAACATCTCTATGTTTTGGTGTCTTAGGCTGTGCATTTTTTTGGTTTTCATTTCTTTATAAATGGATATCATGAAAAAATAGTAGCATCTGGGAAAAGTAACTACTCGTCAAAGTTGTATGATGTCTTGTAGCATGTGGGAAAAATAACTACCTGTCAAAGTTGTCTGATGTCTGGTAGTGGATGACCTAAATGAAAATATTGGTTCAACTGTAAATTGAGTTGGGATTTGGGTAACATTCTTTTTTACAGGAGAGGACAAACAGTAAGCTTATCATAACTTTTCATGTTCATCTTTTGCTATTTCTAGCATATGTTTGCTTTCTGCCGCATGAAATTATTTGTTTAAATAAATGAAGCCTCTGCAGTGTCCTGTCTGTTTCTCTTCACTTCCCTAATTGCCTTACCAGGTTTGTTAAAATTGATAAGAGAGAATTAGATATGTTAAATTTATGGCTGCTAGTTTGGTCATACATGGTCAATGCGTGTCGGGTAAATCTGCCCAACTTGTTTAAAAACTTGAAAACACATGAAACAGGCTAACTTTAACACCAAACTATGTTCATCTTTTGCTATTTCTAGCATATGTTTGCTTTCTGCCGCATGAAATTATTTGTTTAAATAAATGAAGCCTTTGCAGTGTCCTGTCTGTTTCTCTTCACTTCCCTAATTGCCTTACCAGGTTTGGTAAAATTGACAAGAGAGAATTAGATATGTTAAATTTATGGCTGCTAGTTTGGTCCATACATGGTCAATGCGTGTTGGGTAAATCTGCCCAACTTGTTTATAAACTTGAAAATGCATGAAACAGGCTAACTCTAACACCAAACTGGTTGAGTATATACTTTATTTTGGTTTCATTAATTTTTAAGTTCATGTTGTAGTACTTTCTTTCTTTACTTCATCTATGATTTATACGTATCAAGAATGATGCTATAATTAAAATTGTGATTGTTCCAGATATTCGTTTTCTTTAATGTTAATGAGAAACTGGCAATAAAGGAACTTCAAATGTATGCAAGGCGCATGAAAGATGAGAACGTGCATCAGGCAATGATTATTGTCCAAGGAAAAATAACACCAGCAGCAAAAACTGGCATTAAAGAGATATCAACTCGTTTCTTGCTGGAAATATTTGAAGTAAGCACTCTTGAGACTTAAATTATATATTGCTATGATTTGCCATGGCATTATGTACTAATTGCTTTTCCCTTGGCTCTGTTTCACTGTTTGATAAAAAGTCTACTTTAAGATTACTTTAAGATTATCGCATAAATGTTTGTCATAATTCCTAGATTTGAATATTGAAGAGTATTATAATATTATTTACTCATCATTCAAAATTATAATCTTCTGTGCAGTTCACTGACATAATAGTTTGAATTTTTAGTCTGGATGGCTATGCTGCCAATATATTATTAATTATCTATTTTTTTCAGCATTGCGTATATTGTAGCACTGTGGCTTGCTACCTGTTAGTTTTTTAGTGTATTTTGATCTCAAGGTCCCCATCTAGCGTCCTTTTCATGATCTTTTTAGGCTTTTTTTAGTAATTTAGAGGCTGTTTTACTTTCCAGGGATCTGAATATCTTTAGAGATTATCCAACTAACCTTTTGTAGCCAGCATATGTTCTTAAGCCTCAAATTTATTTAAAGGCATCCTTGGTAATTTTCAATCTTTCTCGTTTCCTTAAATTCTTTTTTGGACAAACTTGGGTTTTAACATCAGAAGTCAAACTGCAACAGGGTTTGACCTCTTACACATAATCTGTGTCTGTGTGCGTGTGCAAGCTTATGTCAATATTCTCAACAATTTTGCTTTTTTGATTTTCTGGTTGTAAAATTATACATGGATATTGAGTCTTGACACTTCCATCCATGATTTATTCTAAATAAATCCACACTTGAGGTATTCGTCTGCTTGCATTTTTTGTTTCAAGCACACTTGAAGGATATAGGTAGTTAAGGGTCTATTGTAATTACCTGTTTTTTAATGGAAATGGGTGCTAAGAAGATAATTTATTAAGGTCTTATGAATACTGAATGACAAGATTTTTAAATCTCTCTAACAACTTATCTAATATGATTGAAGGAGACTGAGTTATTGACCAACATAAAGGAGCATGTTCTTGTACCTGAACATCAAATACTCACTGTTGAAGAAAAGAATGCCTTGCTAAAACAGTATTCTGTTCAAGAAAATCAGGTATGTGTTTAATTGAATTAACATGATTACTCATTACAGTTGTCATATGATTATTGTTATGTGATCTTGATATGACTTGGGGCGAATTCTTGCCTACAGCAATGTTCTGCTTTTATATAGTCTGAGAATATCAATTTTCTGTTTTATGTCAATAACCTTGTACGTTTATAAGTTATATGTGTTGTCATCTCAAGTTCAACTATGTTAGTTCAAGCATCCTTTTATTAATTTCCTGGTAGACTGCGTGTAAACTCTACATCTTATTCACTAAATTTTCCTATTTCATTTTAGTAAATTGAAGGAAACTGCAACATTCTGTGTTTGTCTTTACTACTAAAGAAAGAATTTTCAGAAGGATTGGAGTATCAATTGGGTATTCATCCTAATGTGACTACACAATGTGGGAAATAAGAAGCTAGTGTGATTGGCATTTTTTGGGTAAAATTGACATTGCAAATAACTGGAGAGAATCTCGGATTGTGCATTTAGGATAGAATGGGTACAAACTAGAGCAACAATAGTTCTAGAGATTTTCTCAAAATACCTTTTATATTTTGTTCTGATTTCTGCACTTCCTATCTTATTGCATGTATATCTGACCTGCAAAATTCTCAGCTCCCTCGGATGCTAGAGAGTGATCCTCTTGCCCGGTACTATGGACTCAAGCGTGGAAAAATACTCAAGCTCATATACAATGGTAATATAACAGGACACTATGTTACGTACCGAATTGTTTGGTAGACTTTGATAGGTTGTGACATTTGAAATTATGCCACAGATGTAAATAGTAATACAGCTGTTTATGGTTACTGTGCTCCATTTTGAATGTTCTGCTACTTACTTTTGCTACCAGAACATCCTGGTTAGACTATGTCCATAGGTTTACGATGGTCAGTTGTTTTCTTTTGCTATTGAACATCTTGGTTAGACTCATATATATACTTATGTATATATCTGTCCATGTATTTACAATTTCAAGTATCAGTTATACCTGTTAGTAGAGAAACTTCCGGTAATGTACATAGAAATGGGCAGTGTTTTAATAGTTAAATGCAGCTGGGAATATGATTTGTACAATTGGCTTTATGTATCCTGTTAATTTTTTTTTTTGGTTTAACATTTTCTCTTCGACACATGCTTGTATGCGTTCTTACTTCAAATAATCATTAA